>CAUYQU010036440.1:0-16695 GCA_963574635.1 Cheracebus regulus
TTAAAAACCACAATAAAACAGAATGTTATATAAATTAAATACACACACACACACACACACACACACACACACACACACACACACACACACACACACACAGATTACCCAAAGAACATCATACTTTGAGCAATGAATCTTACAAGGACATACTTAGACCTAAACTAGTTGCAAAGTAAATATGCCAAGGTGGTTGAATGCTGTCATTTATGCGGCAAGGCAGGTTCTTTCCCACTGAATAGATAAAAGAACTCTTGAGAAAGGCAAGTTGTTTTGATTTGAAACAATTAGTCTATATTCTCTTTTTCAGGCAAGTTAGACAGCAGAAGTGTCTATGTTCAGGCAGTTGGTAAAAACAGTTAAAATTAAAACCTCCATTTATTTTCCTACAGTGACTGCTCTTTCAGAAACACAGAGAAATAAAAAGTTTCCAAAGTAGATTATGCACAAACACAAATTAGGCTTTCTAAGAGGAATTCCTGTGTGTGATTCCAGAGACAACTAGACTTGAACCTTATTCCAAAGATTACCTATAAGGTGGAGTCAAAATTATGAACATAGAAAAGCAAATGTGGACCCCCTTAAATTAAAGTAAGAGTTTTCTACCCCAGTAGAGAATATTTTCACAATGACTCTCACGGCAGAGATAAAGCAACATGATACAATCTCATGTTCAATGCCCACAAATTCTGATCTACCAGTGACTGAAATCCAATCCTGGCTCCTTTCTCAAAGATAAGGGTCCGCAAACTTGTCAGCATTGGTGCGTTTTTCCAGTTGCCAGAATAAATCTCAACATCTTCAATCGGCGCTCATACCTGCTCTGCGTGCTTTCAGATGAACACATTACAACTTCAAAACATCTGTCAGACTATAATCACCATGTAATGCATCTTGACTCAGATGGTTTTCACACGTTCAAAACAGATTCCCTTTCTAAAGGCAGCTTTATGGAACTTGTCTTCAATTGTGAACCAAATAAGAGATTTCGTTTGCATTTTCTTTCATCAGATGGGAGGAGAAATTAATCGTAAGAGATTAGGAAAAGACTTACACGGAGGTGCATTTTCCCTTCCGTATGTCTTTCCTTTGAAGTTTATAGCAGGTGGAAGAGTTTTTCACACCCGTAAAATTGACATGGAAAAGCAGAAACACACTGAGCTATTAACTTGTCACATATTGGATTTAAATCTAAATAGGAACTCGTTCTTTCCCTTATATATTGATTGTGTACCAGCTTAGCAGGAAGCTTTGCATGTTCTTTCAGCAGACAGGCTAGTTTCTAGGCTAAAATAACCTGGAATGTTTCAGCTACTGCAGGCTAATGATCACCCAAATGCACACTAATATGTTTGATAAAAGTTCTCAGCGTGAGGGCAGAAAACGCTTACCATGAGAATGACAGTGGTCAGAGGAAGCAAATCAGTGACAGCAACTCAAGCCGCCTTCAATGCTGGAGGCTCCAATTAGAACTTTTGAGTCTGCATTCCAGGGGGCAGTGACAGATGGAAGTTTGCAGCAAATCTCTAATTGTTTAAATCATTAACTCATCCATCCACCTGCATTATCGCTAGAAGGGACCCTGCTGGAAGCCTTCAGCAGTTCCTTCAAAAATCTCAGGATTATTTCCTTGCCATTTAAGGAATGGTGTTTTGAAACTAGTTGTTTATGTAGCTATTTGTGAGTTTTTTTTAATCTGTTTCCCATGCTCTCACTTTTTTCTGTTTTTTTTTTTTCTATTTCTGCCTTTACATCAGAGATGATATCCACTTTAATATTCCAATAGAGCAACACTGGATGAATGACATACCACACGTCCAGCCCTAACTTAATTTTCAACTGCATCAACTCACTTAAGAGAGACTTCAGGCCCGCCTCTGTGGCTCACACCTGTAATCCCAGCACTTTGGGCAGGCCGAGATGTGCAAGTGGCTTGAGCCCAGGAATTCAAGCTGGCCTGGGCAACGTAGTAAGATCTCCTCTCTACAAATCATCATCATCATCATATATTAGCCAGGCATGGTGGCACATGCCTGTAGTCCCAGCTACTCAGGAGGCTAAGGCAAGAGGATTACTTGAGCCCAGGAAGTCAAGGATCCAGTTATCCATGATGGTGCCACTGCACTCCAGCCTGGACAACACAGTGAGACCCTGTCTCAAAAAAATAATAAGCGAGAAAAGGAGCGAGAGACTTCATGTCTTACTAAGCACAAAACGCCAAGGCTACTTAAAATTACCTTTTGGCATCATGCTGTAGGACAGTTGGAGAAATTTACATCCAATGGTTTATATTAATCGTGCTAATATAATATCGTACTTACAGATGGCTTTTTCAAAAGAACACTAGCTGAAACTTCACACACACGAACAATTTCTTTTTGCATACATTCTACACAACTGTTCAGTCCAAACTGTTGGTTTAAGGAAATAATAGAATATTTCTCTTATCTCTTCTAATGTTTATTATCATATCACATTTATTTTCTCCTGAAAAATAAAGACATAATCTCGTGGCAGTAAAGACATGTACTTGTGGACAAAATAACATTAATATCCAAAATGAAGGGGAATTAATTATACCCCACTTGAGATATTTTCTTCATAAATATTTCTCTTTGAATTACCCAAGCCTGCACTTCTGAGGTCACTGTCAAAGGTGATTTGGCTGTGAAGTCATTGTCTGCTCCAAAGGAGATCAATAAGTTGGACAACAGATGGTTGGTGAATAACAACATTATTCGTGAAATGAAATATATAGTCAGGAAATATTGTATAAGCATCAGTATTGCAACAGGTCTAAAGCATCTAAACATTTAAAATTTTGATCCACTGCATATTAGAATTGCAATCAGATAAAAAACGTTCACCTTTGATTCTTGGGTACTTGGGCACAGTGCATTTTCATGTATGTCCGAGTTTTCACTTTGCTTCTAAGAAATACCTTCCTTGAGCTCTATAGATTTACAGTCATTACCACATAAATCACAGAAAGCATCAAATACAAAACAAAAATTTCCACAGTCATATTCAGATGTGTTTCAGAGGTTTGGCCCTCACTTGATAAATTACACAGATGGCAAATGAAGCCGTCCAGATTTTCATACAAGCAAAACCAATCTTCCTCACCTCTAAACTTGGTTCTGAATAAAGCTGGAAAATTACTAACATTTTGGAGTTGTAGCCCTTGTAAGAACTGAACTCCCACTGAGATCAAAGCAGTAAGCCAAGGCACCAAGATTGGGCCCTAAATTACTGCTTTTCAACACATACACTCCAAACCAAATGGGGAACAAAAGTCAAACCAGTGAGTTCCGGCACCCAAAGGCAGAAAGATAAGCATGCAGACTCCCCACAGATACGTGGCTGTTACTAAGTGGCATGCCATTGTTTGTTAGATTCAAGGTTCCGAAACATAACTCTGAGCTGAAGGTTAAAGGAGAAATCTTTTATAAAGTGAACATAAGACTCTCCTGCAAATATCAGATGAAAATGTACCAAAGATTTTGTTTAACTCAAGAAATAGTCATATGTTACATTTGATTCAGAGGAAAAAATCCAATAAGATAATAGACAATAGATAAATGATAGATTAAGACGGATGGATGGACGGATGGACGGATGGATGGATGGATGGATGGATGGATGGATGAATAGGGTCAGTAAGGAATACTGGTGCTGGAATGTATTTACAAATATATGCAAAATGTTGTATTCCTGAAGGAAGCGTCAAGTTCATTCCACTAGACACAATTTATGTACATCTTCACGGACAAGAGTTATCTTCATTATCAATTTTCTGGCATTTGCAGAGTGGGAAAATAGTTCAAGGACAGTAACACTGAACAGAACTTCAAGAAGAGAAATAGAAAAATAATCTTTACTTTTGCCAATTTTCAAGTCTTTAGCAAATTTTCTTGACTCTGGTCATCACATTTTAACACTGGATTTTCAAAAAATAACTGTGATTTATTTGAAATTTTTTAAAATTATTGTTTACTACTCATTATTTCAAATCCTTGCAGGTTGACAATGTTCTATAAGCAATGTCAGAAACTGTCCATTTTTGTTTGACTTTTAATATTTTAAGATATGTCTTTGTGTTGTCAGAAGAATGCATTTTTATTGTGTTGTTTGAGTCTGGATTTTGTCTGTGAATCTAAAGTCATAGAACAGGGGCTGACAAAACTGCAGCCACAGACCAAATCCAGGTTGCCACCTGTTTTCGTAGAACCAGTGTGCTAAGAATGGTTCTTTCATTTTCAATGGTTGGAAAAAAATAAGTAAAATATTATAATGTGAAAATTATGGGCAATTCAAATTTTAATATCTACAAATAATGCTTTATTGGAACATAGCCACTCTTCTTGGTCTATATATTCTCTACTACTGCTTTTGTGCTGCAACGGCAGAGTTGAGTAATTCCAACAGGGACCTTACGGGTTGCAAAGACAAAGGTAGTTACTATCTGGTGTTTTATAGAAGTCATTTGCTAACACCTATCCCAGAACTCTGTGTTTAATGGAAAGTTACATTGAAAAGGTTGATTGGATTGAGGACACTACTCAAAATATGGCACCTCGGCATATTAAAATAACAGAAGCATGAAAGTCTCTCTGACCTCCCCTCCTCATCCATGCATACCCTTCTCCCCTGATGCAGGCTATAAAGCTTAGGAAGGCTTTTCAGAAGACCCTCAGGTGAGAGGTGACTGCCCCATCCCTGGAAGAAAGGAACATGCTCATCTCTGAAGATGAAGGGTCACAGAAAAGAACCTGAACAAACAGACCTTGCTAAGTTCCCCAGTTCATCTCCATTAGATCACACCCTTTTAGTCCTATCATATTTCTCCATGAGTATCCACTCTTTATTAAAGCTACATAAAAATACACAGAATTAACCATTCACTGGAGTCTTCCTTCCTTCCTTCCTTCCTATCTTTCTTTCTTTCTTTCTTTCTTTCTTTCTTTCTCTTTCTTTCTTTCTTTCTTTTTCTTGCTTGAGATGGAGTTTTGCTCTTATTGCCCAGGCTGGAGTGCAGTGGCACAATCTGGGCTTACTGCAACCTCCGCCTCCTGGGTTCAAGTGATTCTCCTGCCTCAGCCTCCCAAGTAGCTTAGATTACAGGCACCAACACGCTGGCTAATTTTTTGTATTTTTAGTAGAGACGGGGTTTCACTATGTTGGCCAGGCTAGTCTCGAACTTCTGACCTCAGGCAATCCACCCGCCTCAGACTCCCAAAGTGCTGGGATTACAGGCATGAGCCACTGCGCCCGGCCTGGAGTCTTCATTTCTTTAGGAAGGCTTCCATAGCACGTAACTCTTACTAAACTTGCAAGTTTATCTCTTGTTAATCTATCTTGTGTTAAAAGGACCTAAGTCATGAACATAGGATGCATAAAGAGAAGGATATTTGTCCTCCTCTACCAGAAAAAGACGCTAGGAAACACAGATGTTAACATGGCTCATTACAATATTTTGACTCTGTGCTATGACTAAATACTAGGGCGTCTTGCCCACCAATTCAAATCTCCTGTCAAATGCTCCACACCATTCCTAAGTGGGCTTTTAGAGAAATTATGTACAATGAAAAATGGAATGTAATAATAAGCTTTTCCTCTGAGCTGGAAGCTGCCTTTGGCTGGATGTATTATTGCTTCAGGCCTCAGCTTCCTGAAGTGCACATGAAAGAATTGCACTGGATAGTCCTAAATATTCTCTTTAGCTTTAGAATTCTTCTCTCCATCCTTCATGCAAATAATGATCTCAGTGGTCTGTATCACACATGTTCCCTTACTGAGAAGAGCCGTCTAACTCTTAACATAGTCAGTCCTAGGATCCAACTGTCTGTGGCCCATTCAAATAGCTTTCTCCTTCTTCATCAAATATTTCCATCCCAAAGTACCAAATAATTTATGAACATGAGAGTCGAGCCTTGAGACCATAAGCAGAGCCTGATAGAGACTGGGTCATTCACACATTAACCATTAATGGATGAGTACAGAGGAACCTCAGAATGGTGGAAAAGAGTTAGAATGGACAGATTAGCAAAGATAAAAGCAGAAATGGATTCTAAAGGTACATGAATGCTCTAATGGCCAAAGTAAGGGGGAGAAGGTGATTATGTCCCCATTGGTACAGTATTGGGGAATCATAAGGAATATTGCATGAATTTTTAATAAGGGATGAAGTAACAATAGCTGGGAATTTTCTCAGTGAGCAAAAAAGTAAAAAATTAATGCAAAGACCAAGTTCACCCTTTGGATCACTTTATCAAGAGGGTCTAGGACATAGTAGTTGCTCAGTGAGAATCTATTGAAATGGGATTAATCAAACTCTGTTGGAATGAGCAAATAAAATGTATTTAAAGAAAATGTTAAACTACAAACATAAATAAAAGGGCTGAACAGCCACAACATTATAATATATGGGAAAACAAAGATCTGATTTACATTATATTTGTCATAGAGTAATTTGTTATTTAAGAGAAAGGTTAAAAAAAATAGATTCTTAAAGTAGTAGGCCGGGTGCAGTGGCTCAAGCCTGTAAGCCCAGCACTTTGGGAGGTTGAGGTGGGCAAATCACTTGAAGTCCAGAGTTCGATGCCAGCCTGGCCAACATGGCAAAACCCCATCTCTCCTAAAAATACAAAAATTAGCTGGGCGTGGTGGTAGGCACCTGTAATCCCAGTTATTCATGAGGCTGAGGCTGGAGAATCACTTGAGCCTGGGAGGCAGAGGTTGCAGTGAGCCAAGATCGTGCCACTGCACTCCAGCCTGGGCGATAGAGCAAAACACCATCTCAAAAAAATAAAAAATAAAAAAATAAAATAAAGCACATTGTTAAGATTGGACCAACTTAAAAGTATTATTAGAATGGAAATATATCATGTTTTATCAGTATGTTTTACATTATTACAGTAATATTTCATTCCAAAAAGTATTTAGGGTGGCTTGGACTGAAAAAAAAAAGAAATTAAGATAAAAATTGTTTCCAGAAGATTAGATAGAATTTTAAAAATACATTACTTTTTAGGTCAAACAGGTTTATTTACTTTCTTGATTAGAAATAGGTGATCTAGGCAGGCGTGGTGGCTCACGCCTGTAATCCCAGCACTTTGGGAGGCTGAGGCGGGCAGATCATAAGGCCAGGAGTTTGAGACCAGCCTAGCCAACATGGTGAAACCCCGCCTCTACTAAAACTACAAAAATTAGCAGGGCATGATGGCACATGTCTGTAATCCAAGCTACTTGGGAGGCTGAGGCAGGAGAATTGCTTGAACCCGAGAAGTGGAGGTTGCAGTGAGCCAAGATCATGCCACTGCACTCCAGCCTGGGCAACACGAGCAAAAAAACTCCATCTCGAAAAAAAGAAATAGGTGATCTCATTATTTACTTACTACTAAAATGGAAGTACTAAAAATAAGTTATTGTAAAGGCATCGTTTTAAGATAGTTTTGATATATTTTAAAAGGCTTGGCAGGGCATGGTGGCTCACGCCAGTAATTCCAGCATTTTGGGAGGACAAGGTGGGCAGATCACTTGAGGCCAGGAGTTTGAGACCAGCCTGGCCAACATGGCAAAACCCCATCTCTACTAAAATATAAAAATTAGTGGGTGTGATGGCAGGTGCCTATAAACGCAGCTACTCAGGAGGCTAAGGTGCAAGAATTGCTTGAACCTGGGAGGTAGAGGTTGCAGTGAGCTGAGATCATGCCACTGCACTTCAGCCTGGCACACAGAGCAAGACTAACTAAATAAATAAATAAACAAAGAAATGGTTTGCCCTTAATCATCCAAGACTGAAACTGTGTTGTTAATTTTGCAAACCGTTTATTTTGGAGTGGCCAAGGGCAAACCACATTCTTATGGATTAAATGTTCTCTCAACATAAAAAATAAATAAAAATCACCTTAATGGGGAAATTTCTAAGGAATCTATTTCTCTGGGAATCTACTGTGTATCCCTAAATGAAACAGAATCAGAAGAGTGGGCCATCTTTAGGCTGTGTCTTTCTGACTTCCCATTGGACAACAGGAACATAAATGCAATAAAGAGAAAATATGGTTCATTTGCAAGAACTGGGCCACAGTTTTGCCAGGAAGTTACACTATTCACAGTAGCTATAAGGGTGACTCAAGAAAAAAACCTAGCGCATCAAGAGAATCAACCACTTAAGTGAGCAAGAGATCTTTCATAACTTTTAAGAAGTTCTTCTATAATGCTTCATATGTGTGGGGTATACAATGAGAAAATCACTGGCTTTTAATTCCACCGGAACTCAGTTCAAATCCTGTGTAGGGGATTTACTGGTACTTACTAGTCAAGTGACTTTGTAAGAAAGTCCCCCACCTTTTCTGAGCATCTGTGACATGAAGATGGTCATTCCAAGATGAAGCCAAGATTAAGTTCACCCACACACAATTCCATCTTCATAGAATAAAAAAATAACAGTAACTTAAGCAAGATAGAAAGGTATTTCCTCTTCATGGGCAAGGCTGGTATGGGGCTCCACAGTATCAAAGAGCTGGGTTCCTTCTAACTTTCTTGTCAGTGATTCTCAGCCTGGATTCCATCCTCAAAAGTACCTCATGGCCCAAGACAAGTGCTGGGGCCCCTGCCATTAGTATGCCCTCTAAGAAGCAGGGAAGAACAAGAGGAAGAGAACAAATGACTGCATTTTCTAGCTAAATCAGTTCTCTTTAAAGGAGGCATTTTGAAATTTCTTCACAATGATTCTACTTGGGGAAGAAATTAGTTACTAACCATATGTAGAAGCAAAGGAGCTTGGGGAAATGTAGAAGTTTAACCCAAAGCGACAATGTGCTAAGGTGTGGAACGAGCTTTCGATTAGCAGAGAAGAGGAGACACCAAATTAGGAGGAAAAGACCAACCTCTCTCACCAGTGTTAGAGAGTGCATGATGACAGTCAGAATTCCTAGATCTAATGAGCCTGGAAAAAGGTGTTTGGCAAATACTTTGTGCTCAGAAAACTACATATTTATTTTCTTTCATATAATAAAATAAAACTGCTGAGGGTTATGCTCTTAATTTCTTTTATAACTCTGCAAATGTGTAGGCCAAGGTTTGTCAATCTCAGCATTACTGATATTTGGAGCCAGATAATCTTTGCTGTGGGAGGGCTTTTCTGTGCCGTATAGGTTCTTTATTAGCATGCCTGGCCTTGACCCACTAGATGCCAGTAACTCCTCACTCCCAACTGTGACAATCAAAAATATTTCCAGTCATTGCCAATTGTTCCTGGGGGAGCAAATTCCCTCAGTTGAGAACCAGTGGCCTTGACCTGTGCTGGACAGTAAGGTACTCTCCTATATTCTCTAAGGTTGAGTGGTGCAGGGTCTAAAGACCCTTGAGCTCATAGTGCTGATTCCATTGTCGAAACCAGCATACTCTTGAAATCAGATGAAGCACAGAGAGGAATCTCTACATTTCAAATGTTTTCTTTAGGAAGCAAGATTTTCAACTCAAGGCATATACACAGACCAGGTGGTCTTCAGTATGTACAAAGAACAAAGAGAAAGTTGGAGATTATCTAAAAAGAAGAGATGTTACATGTGGTTTTGAAAGAAAGTTCATTGGCACGAATAAAATTTTGGAAAGCTGGTAACTTCTGATTGGTGAATGACAGCAGTAGGGAAAATCAGTCTTAGAGTTGCAACAGCTTATTGCAGTAGCTACAGATAAAACCAGTTTCAGGTTATGGCAGGCAGTTCGAGCAGCCAGGCTTGCAGAGAATAACCTTCTCGAAATGTTATGTGCCCTATGTGATTTCTCCTCCTGACCGCTTGACTTCAATTTAGTTGGGTATGACAAAAATGACTCAATTTAGGCCAGGCGTGGTGGCTGATGCCTGTAATCCCAGCACTTTGGGAGGCTGAGGCCGGTGGATCACCTGAGGTCAGGAGTTGGAGATCAGACTGACCAACATGGAGAAACTCCGTCTCTACTAAAAATAAGAAATTAGCCGGGTATGGTGGCGCATGCCTGTAATCCCAGCTACTCAGGAGGCTGAGGCAGGAGAATCACTTGAACCTGGAAGATGGAGGTTGCAGTGAGCTGAGATTGCGCCATTGCACTCCAGCCTGGGCAACAAGAACAAAACTCCATCTCAAAAAAAAGACTCAATTTATATGATCAAATTTCACAACACGAAAAACGGCAGATTTTCCCAATAAAGGATAAATAACATAGTAAGTCATACACATGGAGACTGATTACATAGTATGTTTTTCCCCTAAAGGTAATGTGGTAAAGACGTAGGGGTAGGGTGATGTAATATAAGCACTTGTTTCATTTATTCATTCATTCATCACAAATGTTTGTTGAGCAGCTGCTATGTACCAAATACCAGTTTAGGCTCTGAGGACACCACATTGAACAAAGAGGACAGCGTGTGTCTTCATGAAGCTTTTTTCTGGTGAAGGAGACCGATTCTAAGCAGATACAGGAATAACTCCATAATATCACATCCACTGGGGCATGGTATGGACAATAAAGCTTGTAAGTATGTTGGAGGGTGACCTGGGAAGGCATGGCTAAGAAACTCGCTTTTGTGCTGAGACGTGAAGACAGTGAGTGAGCTGGGGAAGGAACATTCTGAGTGGATGGAAAAAGCAGCCATGAAGGGGTAGAGTAGAAGGAAATTAAGTGGGATCAGAGGCCACAGGCATGGAGGCTCACACCTGTACTCCCAGCACTTTGGGAGGCTGAGGTGGGTAGATCACTTAAGGTCAAGAGTTTGAAAACAGCCTGGCCAATATGGTGAAACCCTGTCTCTACTAAAAAATACAAAAATTAGCCGGGGATTGTGGCAAGCACCTGTAATCCCAACTACTCAGGAGGCTGAGGCAGGAGAATTGCTTAAACCCAGGAGGCAGAGTTGCAATGATCCAAGACTGCACCACTGCACTCCAGCCTGGGTAACAGAACAAGGTTCCGTTTCAAAAACAGACAACAAAGTTGGGGACAGAGTACAGGCAGACAAGAGAGAGACAGAGAGAATAAGGATAGGGCTTTGGATTTTAGTCTGAGTGAGAGGGAAATGCATCATTAGATTTAAGGTAGACAGCAGTGTGATGCCACTTATGTTTTTAAAGGGTCTTTCCAGCAGTCACTAGGAAATATGATTGTTTGGGGTCATAGTGGAAGCTAGGAGATCCATCAGGATGCTCTTGGATTCATCCCAGACAGAGAGAATAGTAGGTTGGAGGTGGGAAGAATGATTAAATGACATCTCTTCCACAGGGGGTCTGAAGGAGGTGACAGGCTTTGCAGATGGTCACCAGAAGTGATTAAAAAGTGTGTGGTTTCTAGAAAACGTTATGCAAACCTAATCTTTTAAAATATATAATCAGAAAATTGTATCGTTAACACTGCTTCTGACTTTTTTGAGTTTTCTGACTTTTCTCTCCCTATATTTGTACAAACTGTTTCTAGAGTTGTTGGCCTGTAAGAAACACAATGTAGAAGAAAAGGATCTATATGCCTCTACTGGTTTGTTGAGTGATTACAGAACTATTATCAATATGTATATGCCTGAATTTCCCCATGTGTAAAATAGAGTGACTACAGATTACCAGTAATCTTGTTTAACCCAAGCATTAAGAGAAAAAGCCCACCTAGTACTTCATGAATCCCAAAAGAAATGCAAATTATAATTATTTGCACAGGTATCCAGTTGTGATAACATCCAAAGGAGACAAACTTTGGTTAATATGCAAGATTCATTCCCAACGATTCCCAAGGATCTCAAGTTAAAGACAACCCTTAAGTTTCTGTCAGCTTTGTAACTGTAATATATTCCAGAGTTTCAGTTGAGCTTAATTGTGACTTATTGATTCATTCTTGCTTTCTGACAAAAAGGAGATTGCTTTCTTGTGAAATTCAAAGTCTCTCATGGCAGCCATGATTAATCATTTGCAAAATATGCTTTAACCATCTATGATCCCTAGTGTACAAATTTCTTTCATTGCAATAATTTTAAAGTAATTCAAATAAACCTGTTCCAATCAAATGCCTTGTAAGTCTGCAAAAGATAATTTCTTGATGGGATATGGAAAAAAATGAGTGCTTAAATAAGAATGATTGCAATGTTACAAATTATCTTTCCTATAATACACAATTAATACAAAACTGGACAAAAAGAACACTTATGAAATTTAATCAACCACATGGCATTACGTGCTTTATCTGCAATGATGGCATGAAAAAGTTACCTAAAATTCCAGTTGAAGACCAATTAATATAATCATTACATAAAAGGAGTAAGTGGACTGTAACCAGGCATTTCATTCCTGTCCAAGATCTAGACAGTCAGAGATAAGCAAAGATTATCTTCACCAAATTATTTTACATTCATGTAGTAACTCTGTTCTAGTTTAAAGTAACACTCATGTATATTAAATGAGCATAATTGTGGAAATGCATCATTAGAACAAAGTTTTTGATTTATAAATATTATTGTATAATCATTTATTGTATGTATTTGAAAGAACTTTCACAAAATAATTGTTTTCATAAATATGCTCTTTCAATATTATTATATATTCCTTAGATTAATTGTTATTTATAAAATAAAGGTGTATTTCTGTTTTAGGACTAAATGCAATATTCATAAAACAAATTTTATCAAACACAATATATTATCATCCCAAAATTGCTCCAATGTTTTTAGCTACTTTGTAAACTTTACTCATCTACATAATCTGATTACAAAATCTACTTCAGACTGGAGCTAGAGTATCATTATATATATATATATTTTTTTTTTTTTTAAAAAACAAAGATTTTGGTGTATTGGGATTGAGGTAAGAATTGTATTATATCAAACATATAAATGAGTAACATAATAAAGTTTATAGTACTTTAGTGTGTCGTAAATAATGCTCAAAAATGGAAAAGGGACTGTTTAATGAAAAAATCAAATTATTTAAACAGCAATTCCTACAAAGAAACCAAAATACATGCAAAATAATGTAAGTGTAAACAAAATACATTAAATCCTCTCTGGTCTAATCAGAGGGCATTTTCTCTTAATGTTTTTTAATAGAAAATTACAAACAAAATATAAAATAAAGTAATAGATAGAACGATTGATGCCTGTATCTTGATGGCAGTGGTAGCTATGCAAGTCAAATCTTACACGTGATAAAAATGTCACAAAATTAAATACATACATTCCATACATGTCAATTTTGTGATTTTGATATTGTTTACAATTACTTAAAGTGTAACCATTAGTGAAAACTGGGCATACATGATTTCTCTGTGCTGCCTTTGCAACTTCCTGTGAATCCATCATTATTTCAAAATTAAAAGTTTTTGCACCATTCATACAGGTATGGGAAACGTACCTTAGAACATTGCTTGTGATTCTGGCACCAAACCAGGGAACCATTGTTCTGTAAAAAGAAAAAGAAAAAATACTGACCCATTATATACTCTTCTAATAGAAAGCTACACATACACAGATTTATAATTTAAAATTATAATTTATGCATACAATTTTTGAATATTTGCATTTTAACAAATGCCCAATCTTGCAAAACCTGATGTCCTTCCCTTCCAATGAAAGAAAATGTGTTTGTAATATAAGTTTCATTTTGTTGTTGATTTCATGATATAAACGAGGACATATAAAACACTAAAGATTCCAAGCTGTCTGAAATGAAAAAGGGTTGGAGGCAACTATGGTATGTTGAGCAGTGAAGCAGGAAAATGAACACTAGACTTTCCGCCCATAGTCAGCAGTTTTGGGAAATTTACAACTTAAGCATTGTAGATGATTTTGATCTCAACCAATTTATAGGAATAAGAGTTTAGGATTGGAAGATAGAGCCTGTATTAGTCTGTTCTTACACTGCTATAAAGAACTACCTGAAACTGGGTAACTTATGAAGAAAAGAGGTTTCATTGACTCACAATATTATAGGCCTAAAATGAAGTATGTCTGGGGAGGCTCAGGAAGCTTACAATCATGGTAAAAGGCAAAGGGGAAGCAAGCACATCTTATCATGGCAGAGCAGGAGAGACAGAGATAGAGAGAGAACTCACACACTATCATGAGAACAGCAAGGAGGAAATCCACCCCCATGATCCAATTACCTCTCACCAGGCCCATCTTACCAATTTGGCATAAGATTTGGGCCGGCATGCAAATCCAAACCACATCAGTTCCCACATGAAAAGCCTTCTATTACTCTTTCACCAAACATATGATCACAGACAAGAAACTTAACATCCCCATGTCTCAGTTTATCCATCTGTAAAGCAAGCCTAACAGCAATACCTCAAACATCAGGCCAGTGGAATAACTAAGTGAAACAATAGATACACTCAAGAGATAACAAATATTTGGGGCTGGGCACAGTGGCTCACGCCTGTAATCCCAGTACTTTGGGAGGCTGAGGCAGGTGGATCACCTAAGGTCAGGAGTTTGAGACCAGCCCAGCCAACATGGTAAAACCCTGTCTCTACTAAAAAAAATATAAAATTAGGTGGGTGTGATGGCACATGCCTGTAATCCCAGCTACCAGGGAGGCTGAGACAGGAGAATTGCTTGAACCTAGAAGGCGGAGGTTGCAGCGAGCCAAGATTGTACTATTGCACTCCAGCCTGGACAACAAAAGCAGAACTCTGTCTCAAAAAAAAAAAAAAAAGACTATGTTTTATTATCCTGAACATTACAATTTCTACATTCCACATAACGAAGACATTCGTCATGTTTTTTATTCTCTAGTTGGGAGCTTTTAACTCGGGTTATGCCAGGCTAGAATAGCTGGCAAAGCTAGCAGAAACCATCACCCAATAGCTAAGATGTCATTAACTCTAGTTCTCTGAAGTTCAAGGTAGAGATGAGACAAAATCACTTGTTTCCTATGTTTGAACATCTAAATTTTTAATATGAAGAATATCAGTATGTATACAGCACGATGACATGTTTGCAGTTATGAGAAAAGAAAACTGAACCAAAAATATCTTTTAGAAAATACTTTTATAACAAATTTATTGAGATACAACTCACAAAATTCAGTCATTTAAACTGTACAATTCAATGGCTTTGACTATATTCAGAAAGCTATGCAACCATCACCACTATCTAATTGTAGAACATTTTCATCAACCCAAAAAGAAACATGGACCTATTTGTAGTCACTCCCATTATGTCTTCCAAACTATCTGCCTTACCCTGGCAAACACTAATATACTTTCTGTCTTTATGTATTTGCCTATTTTGGACATTTTATATAAATATAATCATACAATATGTGTCTGGCTTCTTTATGCTAAATGTTACAGCAATCTTGCTTCATGTACATTGTAGTATATGTTAGTGTTTCATCCATTTTGACTGTCAGATGCAGCTATATGGCTATACCACATTTTGTCCATTACTGCCATAATATATCTGAATACGTCTCTTTCCAATAATAGCTTAATTATAGGATCCCCAAAACCACTAAATAAATCTCAGCTGTATAGGATTGGCAATCTTCTTCTTCAATGTGAAGATTATTGGCTTAAAATATCTCACTCCATTATGAATGCTTTAACTATGAAACCCCTCTAGCATATAGTCCTACTTTTTACTCCTTCTCAGCCTTAACTCCCAATAATTCCTACACATTCTTAGGATTTTAGCTAATCTCCTATGAACTTACATACCACCCACTGAGTTCCGTTCATTCACACCTGGGCCCTCATCTCTCTGTCAACATCCATGTCTCCCATCAAGACAAGCAAGGACTGAAGCTGGAGACACATACAAACAGCCTAGGGCGAAGTTCAGTATGATTTTTGGCAGGGATTACACCAGGGAAATAATTAGATTGGGCAGAGGCCAATGCTGGACAAATAGTGGGCGTGGTTTATTTACTGGAAAATGAGGTGTTAGGAGAAAGCGTGTAAAGAGGGCATAACATACCCTTTTATAAAACTGAGGTTTCATAAAGGGAGCCGTTGGCTTTGGTTACAAGCTAAAAGTTCACAGAGGGGCCAGGCTGACTAGGGCATGGTCATAAACAGGGTGACAACTGCAAAAAGCAGGGGCCAGGCATTGAGCATGCAGAAGCTGGAGGCTGGGGCAGGGCAGCTTTGGAGAAGCTCCTACATTGACGGCCAGCCTCAGCATGTTGCCCGGTGTGTAGGTGCATACGAGATTGGCTAAAATCCTAGGTATGTGTAGGAATTATTGGGCTTAGAATAAGTAAATATTAGGGCTGTACGTTAGAGGGGTTTCATAGTTAGTTTCCCCTGCTTCCCTTGTGCAGAGTTGGCTCCTGCCAAACAAAAATAGAGCATTAGAATCTTGAAAAGCCTTGTGTAGGACATACCTTGATATGGCTTGGCTATGTCCCCACCCAAATCTAATCTTGAACTGTAGCTCCCACAATTCCCACGTAATGTGGCAGGGACCTTGTGAGAGGTAATTGAATCATGGGGGTAGGTTTTTCCCATGTTATTCTCTTGACAGTCTCATAAGAGCTGATGGTTTTTTTTTTTTTTTTTTTTTTTTTAAATAATGAAAGATAGAAAGGAAGAGGAAGAGATTTTAGAAAAAGAGAGAAAAGGAGAAAGAAAGAAACAGCAAAAGAAAGAAAAAATGAAAGAGAAAGAAAGAGGAAGAGATTTTAGAAAAAGAGAAAAGGAGAAAGAAAGAAACTGTAAAAGAAAGAAAAAAAT
>CAUYQU010036441.1:0-21869 GCA_963574635.1 Cheracebus regulus
AGCAGTGTTTTTAAAATAAGAAAAGTCACACCCATACCTATGTCCTCTAAATAGAATATACTGAAAATTTGATATTTAAGTATTTATATAGCCATATTGATACTTGTTTTAAAGTTTCTTTCAGAGAAAAATTTTTCTAGTGATTGTTTTAGACTGGGAAACTGTTAAAAAAATGAGAACAGAATGGAAGACATCTGTCTGACAGGAGATCAAAGGTGGAGAATAACATACAAATAGTCGTGAGAATCTGAAAAGGTCACAGATAGGCAAACACGGGAGAGAATACAATAAAACAAAGACCTGGAGCCAGTCAACTAATAATTAGGAAAGAATATCAGGTTACGTTTAACTAAGACTTTGACGTAAAATTGGGATTTTGAAAAAAAAGCACATTAATGATTTTATCTTTTGTCTTTCTGACAGAACAGTGGCATTAAAATTAATAGAAACTTAAAACACTTTAATCTGAAGAAGAGATGGATTTAAATATGAGAAATTAAAATAGTAATAATGTTTAACTTTTAGTTGGCAGTTTTAGCAAAGAACTCTCAAATTTCTCAATAGTGTTTTGCTCCACTCACATGGATTAAAGACTTTTGTTCAAAGAACACAGTAAAATTTATATTTTCACAATATGATCATTGGAGAACAAAGACCTGAGAAAGAAATCCCTGGGATGGTGGTGGTGGCTGGAGGGACTTTCATCAGACAGAAACAAAGCAAAACTATACAGAAGCATAAAGACAGAGAAGTTGATAAAATGTGTAGATAAAAGCCAACAGGTATCTCTGTGTGTCTCTCTCTCTTTCTACACACAGAGAGAGAGAGAGAGAGAGAGAGAAAGAGAGAGAGAGAGAGAGAAAGAGAGAGAGAGAGTCAGGGGCGGGGAGCTTCATCTGTTGGCCACCATGAAAGGCCAGAGGTGTGAGCAGTAGATGGCAATGTAGCTCAGGGAGCCAAGGAATGTTCAGGCACACGAGCTTCTCTCTCTAGCTATGGAGACCACCCATGCAGCTGAGACCCAGACAAACAAACACTCAGTCATTTTTTTTTAATCAGTTATTTGTTGAACTAGTACTAAGAGTAGAAATCTAGTGAGCACTGATAATATAGCAGAAAAACAAACAAAAAAAACCCTCCAGGTTCCTATCCTCACGAAGATTTAAGGCTCTCAAGCACCTAGAGCATCCACATACTGGAATTTCAGTGGAAAGTGACTGGCATTAGAGCTACAGAAATCTGTAAAATTTTGGAATACAGACATTTAGAATGATACTATAAATTTGACTTCTCTTTATCACAGGAGGTAATGTTTGCATTAAATTGGTATTATAGTGGTATTAAAGAGAGCACAACAGGAATGTATGGCATCCATGTGGATTATAAGACACTTGGGAAGAAGATGGCAACGTTTTCAAAACCTAAAGAACTTCTGGATGATGTTTGGAAAGGAGGTAAGGGAGGTGTTTTTAAAAATCACTTGGTAATAAAAAAGATTTATAAAGGCAATAAGGAAAAACAGAGATAGTTAACAGGAGCAGCAATAGATAGACAAAGTCTTCAAGTGTTTTTAAAAATCATTCAATAATAAAAAAAAAGAGTTTTAAAAAGGGAGTGAGAAAATACAGAGAGCTGAGACAGCAAAAGATAGAAAAGGCTTGAAGTCAGAGGCTGAGAGAATTACATTCCTAGGAGAAGTATATGGCATGTAGCCATAAGGTATTTCAGATCAAGCACAGGATCTGAGATCCAAATCTAAGGAACAATGAACGAAGATCTGTAGGCAGAATTCGTCATTAGCAGAATACACCTGATGCTGTCGTCTAAAATAGTCTACTATTACCATCCAGTGAAAGCCAACAAATCAAATGTTTACCTTGAAGCCAAGAACGGCTGAGTCAGAGAGATAAAGATCTGCTTTCTCTATGGAAGAATAATAAAAACACAGTTTATCGTGTTTGTTGATAGAAGCATAAAAAAATCTGTTAAAGCATGTGCTATCTGAAATTTGTGGCAAGCTAAAAATAAAAACTTAATTCAGAAATTTAATCTCAAAATTATTTAAAAATAAGTCTGTGTGCATTTTATACTATGTATTTTTTCCTACTTTAAGAGAGAAAAACATCTGTGTATGGGAGTAGAACCATTTTGGAGGCATTGGAAGTGCATTATGTAAGTGCAATTCTATAAAGAGATTCAGGGACATTCTCTTTATAGTGATTAAAAAATCTTCTGGATACTTTTTCCTATACTTTTCATCAGCTAAATATCGACAAAGAAAACTAAAAGATGTAACTTGTCATCATTGTCTATAAAACACATTTTCAAATTCACTATGTGTATGTATTTCCAATTTTATGTATTCACAAAGAAAATGATAGAAAACAAGTGCTCATCAAATGCAGTTGCTTTTATGTGATTTCTTCATACATAATGATAAGTGAACATCATAGGGTCAATATTAGGCCAACATCAGCTATCAGTATTAAGATATTATGTGACCATTTTTCTGACCGTTTAGACCCACTGTGCTAATCAGCTACAGACACAATAAAAGATGACTATGACTAAAGAGTCTTGTATTATTTTCAACTTCAGCTTTAAAAATCTCCTATTTTTTAAAGAAAAAAAATGTATTTCTTCAATCAGGGAGAAATTTAACTCAATAGATTTTGTTCTTCTTTTTTTAAAAAGCTAATCTGTAGCTTTATAGTTACATTCACTGAGAGACTTTTAGAATCATAATTCCAGATTTTTTCAACATTATTTGAGAATAGCTTCAATTTTCAGGTGTTCTGATAGTTCACAGAGGCAGTAATTCAAATACTCCCAACATAATATAAAATGAAAACTGGCCAAGCAAAATCAGTGGGACAGATGACTGGGCAAACCTGAGGCCTAGGAAAGAGGTAAGTACACTGGAGGCTGACTAAGGAGGTAGGAAGGATTCACTTGCCTTGAGGATTCATGTTTCTAAAGGAGAAAGTGATTACTTTAATGCCCTCCAAAGTATTTGAGAATTATTTACTACTTCTATCTAGCTGTTGTTAACAGAAACAGACATCATTAGGGCAAAAAATGAAGTTGAATTTACAGCAGAATTTAGTCTAGCAATTTAAGTCAAACGATATTGCTATTTATAATTTTAAAAGTATTTTATTATGTCTTCTTTATATTCCAATTCTGAAAAACAATGTGAAAAGTAAAATACACAAAACAAGTTTATTAGTGAATTAGTTGATTTTCCAACTAAAAGTAAAAGGAATTTATCTATTATGTTCTTGTATGGTTTTTGTCATCCTTTTCACTGAATTAATACAATATGCAGTATTGGACTAGAATATAATGACTAAACTGCAAATTTTCTTTCAATTCTACCAGTTTATGATCTTTTGATTTTTACATCATTTTGTATCAGATAAAAACAACCTCAAGAATAAAACTGGTAAGTTATTTTATTGCCAAGTAATGCTCACAACAGATTGGGATTATGTCTAAAGTTTAATTCATTTTTTTTTATAATGCTGAGCACTGTCTTTCTGGAGAAATAGAAGCAAAATAATAGAGGGATATATTTAAAATAATGTCTCACTTCATCCTATGTTTATATATTTTGAGATCATTCTTAATAACCGAATTTGCAAATTTAACATTTTCCTAAATGGCATTTTTACCCTCTACTCTCACAAACCCAAGTTGTTTTCTTGTATTATTTTCATGTGTAACCGTTGAATTTATTAAGTTATACAGGCCTCTTCTTGAAATATCAATCTCATCTTTAGGGAGTCATGAAGAATTTAGTACATAGCTATGTTTTTTTTTTTAATTTTCATGATTACATTGTACTTTATTCCCTCATTAAACCATAACTTTCTAAAACAGAGGCTGTTATAACTTCTAAGGTTATAAGAAAAATAAGCGCTTAACACTTAAGCACTTAAGGAAGTTTACTGTGACCATTCTAACATTAGATGAACCAACAAAATCTCCAGTCAAAAAAATACAACAGTTGAGCTCAGAGAAAGTGTTCGTGCTACCTCAAAAATGAAATGTTTTAAGTGTACATCTGATACTATGGCTGGAAAAAGACATAAATAAGCAATAATCAAAATATGGGAGCTAAATATCACCCTTCAAATGTAAAGAAGCTACATTAACCAATTACACTGTTTAATGAAATTCATTAACTGAATTATTCAAAAGTTGCTTTAAGTGCTGAAACAACAGACTGAGAACATCAGTGAAATTCCACAACATAATGTAAGTCTGCATCTCAAAGTATGACTTAACCTTCAATTGTACGGGTTCTGTACAATCTCTTTTATAAGGCAGAAGCAGAGGTAATACTTTCTAATTCATTCTGTGAGGCCAACATCACTCTAATACCAAAACCAGATTAAGATATTGCAAGAAAAGTATAGACTAATATCTCTCATGAATATAGAAGCAAAAATCCCCCATAAAGTATTAGAAAATTAAATCCAACATGCATAAAAATAATTATATGCCACAACCGAGGGAGATTTATCCCAGATATGCAGGACTGGTTTAATGTTTAAAATCAATTAAGACAATCCATCATGTCAACAGGCTTAAGATGAAAAATCGTGGTAAGTTCAATAGATGTAGGAAAAGGTATTTGACAAAATCCAACATTCATTCATGATAAAAACTTTTAGTTAACTAGGAATAAGGGAAAATTTCCCAAACTTGATAAAGAGTATCTACAAAAACCCTATAAGGTAGTATACTTAATGGTAAAAAACTCAAAGCTTTCCCACTAAGATCAGAAACAAGCAAGGATGCTGCTCTCACCTTCTCAATATCATACCGGAAATGTCTAATACAATAAAACAACAACAATTTAAAACTAAAAGTTTACACATATTGGGAAAGAAGAAGTAAACCAGTCTTTATTTGCAAAAAACATGATAATCTATGTAGAGAATCCAAAAGAACAAAAAAATTCCTTGAACTAATTTATGATGATAGCAGTGTTGTAGGATACAAAGTCGATATACAAAAAACAATAGTTTTCTTATACATCAACTAAATAAACTAATAGAATTTGAAAATAAAATATTGTTTACGTTAGTAGCCCCCCCATAATACTTATGGATAAATCTAACAAAATTATGTACAAAATCCATATGAGAAAGACAACAAAACTTTGATAAAAGAAACCAAAGAAGAACTAAATAAATAGAGAACTATTCCACATTAATGAACAGGATGCTCCAATACTGTCTAGATGTCAATTCTTCCCAACTTGATGTACAGATTCAATGAAATCTCAATAGAAATCCCATTAAGTTTTTTGTGGATATTGACAAACCGATTCTTAAAGTTTGGCCAACAACCCCGAATAGCCAATTCAATATTGAAGAAGAACAAAGTTTGAGAACTGACGCTATTTGACTTCAAGACTTACTATAAAGTTACACTAATCATGACTGTGTGATACCCAGAAACAAATAGTTCACACATTTAAAATTGTACACTGTTCTGAGGAACATGATAAAATATCACGCTATTCTGCACCATCCCACCTGGGACAAGAATCATTCCATTGCTTAGTATATCCATACTGAATATGCTACCTCTACACTAGTCACTCAGTAGGCATCTTGATCAGATCAGCAAATCACAATAATGAGGGTGAGCACAGTACAATGAGATATTCTGAGAGTCAGAGAGAGCAAGCACGTGTGCATTTACGTAACTTTTATTTGGTATATTAACTGTTCTATTCTTATTGCTATTAATCTTTTACCGCATCTAATTTATTAAATTAAGCTTTCTTAAAAATCTGGCACCAGAGAAAGATGAAAGCTAGAAGACTCAGCAAGTCACATCATTCCACCTTCTTCCACCTGCTTTTTCTAGCCAAGCTAACAGTCTATTGGATGCTGCCCACCCATACTGTGGGTTGCCCTTCCTGAGAGTGCATCTTCTTCTCCCAGTAAACTGAAATGTTAATCTCTTCTGGCAACACCCAGAAACGTCCAGATACACCCAGAAACAGTATTTTGCACCCTTCAATCCAATCAAGTTGACACTTATTATCAACCATCACAAGGAGTAACCACTTACATAAGTAATATCAGTAGTGTATTTTAAAATAAATTTATTCTTTCTTTCACAGTTAAGAAGTCTGCCCATAGATCATCTCCACTCCCCTGTTTTTCTTGTATGTCACTGCATGTTGAATTCTTTCAAACTCAAAAAAAAAATAATAAACATACTGGCCAAAATCCATACATATTAGATTCATATTAAGTATTGAAGAGATTGTAGAGAGTTAATATATTACAATCTGGAAAACTGCTTAATGTGTAAAACTCGTGTAGGTATCTCCAATTTTAAAATGACTTTATCTGAAGATTATTAATTCTTAGTAATGTAAAAGGAATTTAGGCTTTCATTGAGTTTCAGATCAGCTAAGGTAGAAAGCTTTCAACATTCTGTCTTATGGAATATAATTTTGTTGTCATTTTGATTACAAATATGGCAAACACAGGCTTGCCTCATCATTACTAATATGTGCTTTTGGAAACTAAATATGGTCAGCAGTTATTGCGTTTCGAGTAATATTCCAGATGCTTTATGAACATTCCTTTTTATATTCAAAATATATCTTGGAAATTAGATATTATTAATTCAATTTTTAGAAGATTAAAGTAGGAGTCAGCAAAGCTAAATCGACTGCCTGCAGTATTTCCTTTCTTTCCTCTGAAACATCAAGCCTTGCTCTTTTCTCAATATTTTTCTGTTTCTTTCTCCTTTTTCTACCTCCCTCACAGTTTGCCTGATATTTTCTTACCTGCAATAGTCTAAAGTTCTCTTCTTTCCTCCCTCCAACCCCTACCAGTATTCTCCTAAATCATACACTCAAGCTTTCTATTTTCTAGATCTCAGGAAGCCTTTTGGGTTAGGTAATTCATTGACAAAGTTTGCTCTCTAAGTGTGCCCTGACTTTTTCTACACCGTGGAGTATATATTTAGCTTAGTTACCTTAATGTCTTTGAGTGGATAAGTATAATGCAATATATATGAAAACATTCAAGTTTATCTCAATTAATTTAAAGGCATTGATTTGAAAAATTATGTCTATTTTTTATGTTATTATGTAAGTCTTGAGTTTGTGTATACCTCTAAAAATTCATTTCTAATGATTACTAGTACTATGAAGGATATACTTAAGAAAGGTAATTAACTTAGCTAATGAGATAAGTGAAGTGGTAAATTACTCAAGCACAGATAAAATACTTGACACCTACTCTCCACAGGAGAAAAAAACAAAAACAAAAACTATTTCCTAAAAGACATGTCAGCTTCAACATAGTCTCATGCTTAAAACTCAAAAGTCCTTAGAGAGTGTAGAGCTGTGACCTATCATTCGTGGTGCTGCAGATGGCTCTCAAGGCACGGCTTAAAAATATTTTCAGGTATAATTTAGTATCATTTCATTGAGTAGAAAATATATACAAACTCTAACCCATGACCGCTCAAGTTCTATTAGAAAAAGTACAATGTTTCTCAATAATTAGTGTGCAACACTCAGCAAGTCATTAAATATTAACTATTAAAATTAAATTTGCTGTTCTTTTATGAACAAAGCTCTTATTTGCCTGGAGAAAAAATAACAGAGAAAAAACAAAGGAAATCCTGCACATATTCGTCCCCCCTCTTTCTCTGTCATCTGTCTCCTCTGTTTCTTTCTGTGTCTGTCTCATTGCAAACAACCAACACATCCCACTGAAATTCAGGGGGTACTTTACTCAAGTTGTACCACTCAAAATTCATTTTAAAAGGCTCTTGACTGAATATGCCATTAATCACCTTAACTAAATAATCCTGTATTGAAATTTCCCTATTTATGCAAGTGTGCTAAACACAAGAGGATCACATGGAAATAATATGTTGCAATTCAGCTCTAAAACAAGAAAGAGAACATATTTATAATTGCAATAAATGACACTTACTGATTTAAAAGTGAATCAAGGTACTATGAAAGCAAGTTGGGAAATTGATAGCACTGAGTTATTCACTGGGTATTTAAGATATTTTAATTGGTGTGCACTTTACTTGTGTATGATTAGGCAGAGCTTGATTCTTTTTATGCCGTATAAGTGAACTTACTAAGTATCTGAAATATTTAACTGTCCACCTCTGTTTCTCAACCAGAAGCAGCAACTGTCAATAATGTATTTTCAGAGCCACAGAAATTGTTTCTTTTTAAAAAAAAAAAAAAGGTAACAATTTTTAGTTTCCAAACAGCTGGCAAGGGCTACTTCTGTTGGTATTACCATTCAGAATAGTGTGACCAAGTTCATTGAAATGAGTCAGGTGCACCTCAACTTTAACATATTAGGATTTGGTATATTTTCACTTCCCCTTAACTCACTTGCAGGATTCATATAATCCTTTCATCTATTTTATTGGCATTATTGTAACATGCTGAAGAGTGATTTGTCATATTTGCACAGAACTTACAGCAAATAATTATCTTTAACCTAGTCTAGTTTAGTTAACATTAAAATAACCCAAAGTTACAGTACTACAGAAATGTATCTGCAGGAAACAAACTTATTTTTACCTAATTAGAAGCTCATTTTAAGAACAAATATTTTACATGAAAGTCCATTTTTTATAAAGACTTTATAGGGCATTAAGTTTGAGTTGAAATCTTTCTGATTAAAATTTGATTATCTCAAGTAAATAATCTTAAAAATATTGCTTAAGCAAATTTGCCTTTTCTAAATTTGAAAACATTTCATAGTTGCCTGTTGTCTTCCTGTTAAGAGCTAAAGATTAAAACTGAATATTGAAACTATAATATTAAATTTCATTACTCGATTTCTATATAGAAATTATTTAAATACAATAAATTGATATTTAACATGTGTAATTCATTTTAAATGCTGAAAATATATTTAAATTTACCTTGGGGTGCTATAATCTAAATATAAAAAAATGAAGAATTTTAGATAAAAATCAAATGTTAAAATAAAGAGAAGCCTTTATCATTTCCTTTAAGTATTTTTAGGGTTTTAGGGACTCCAGACTTTCCTATAGGGACTTTTTTTTTTTTTTTTTTTTTTTTTTTTTTTACAAATAGCACTACCTATTATTAGCCATACAAGGTGAAATTGTTCTAGTGTTTCTTACTAAATCCATTAATTATAGTATACCGATTTTTTTTTATAAAAGGCAGAAAACTCTTGACTTTATTTTTTTTAAAAAACAAGTTATATATACCTTCGGTAAAGTCTAAATAATATGACAAATTAAATACTGTATTTCCATTAAAAATTAACTTCTAATAAATGTATATTTATAACATAAGCATGAAAAATATGTGCATGAGTTTTAATACATGTCAAAAGTGAAAATAAAATTAAAATCATAGAAATAAGTTTCTAAAGCATAGACAACTCCTGTTCTGATGATTATTCTAAAACAACAGAGAAAGAAGAGAGGAACAGGAGGGGTAGTGTTAGAAAAGTTCTGACATTTTCCATTCATTTTATATTTGAAGTTACGTGATATCCTTAAACATTCATAGTTAACAATCTTATGAACTGCTTTTGGAAATGCAATGAGCTTAATTTATCTCTTGCTCTATGGAATATATAGCTGAACACAATAATGATAAGACAATAACATTTAATTTACTAGTTTGTTGTATTGCATAAAATATGGTTCAATATTTAAGTGTTGCTCTTGATTTGTACTTAAAGCCCTTGCTTCGACATTTGATTAAAATTAATTTTGAGTCCACTAACACTGTAATAACATTTAGTGTCAATCATTTAGAAATTGTTCTGTGTCATAAGGGAGAAAAGCTATTATCAGTCTTAAGAATTAGTGAAAGTGTCAGGCAAGTAAATAATCCATCATACAGCTGTTAATATTGATTAATCTCTGAAGCACCATCTCTTCCATAAATGAAGAAGAAATGTAAAGGCCGATGAGGCTAGCAAACAATGACTATGAAAAAACAGTTCAGTTAATCTATATTTCACACATGTTGCCTTATGAACAAGTTTAAAATGTTATTTTTCTATTAAAAAGGTTTGTTATACTACTTTACTATACATGGAATGTCAATTCATTGCAGAAAATGTATAATGTTAAAGGTCATCCTAAGAGAAGAAAGAAAAGAAAGGAAGGAATGAAAGAAAAAGGGAAGGAAGGGAAAGAAGGAAGAAAAAAAAGGAAAGAAGGAAGGAAGAAGAGGGGAAGGAGGCAGGAAGGAGAAAGAAATAAACATTTTAAGAAAAAATAAAATTAAAAAAATTATCCTACCTGCTGGGATATTAGTTTTTGTTATTTGAGGATGAATAGATGATAGATTGATAGATAGATGATAGATACACACATACACACATATATAATGTTAGAGAAAATAATGTTTTTCAATTGGAAGTTGTGATTATCTTTTCTTATTGATACATTCTGAACTCTACCATCATGTTTAATTTCTGAATGGCATTCTATTACATTGACATACCATTAATTCTTCAACTATTAAGAGCAACATTTAAGAGCTGTATTAAAACTCATTTCAGTTTTCTACAAGTTTAAGAACTTTCCATGCAGCTTTTGTGTGATGCTTTTTGGACAGTTCTAGGAAAAAGAGTCAGAAACATTAGTCCAATGCAGCTCTCTGAGAAGAACACAGGAGAAAAGGAAAGGTGAGCAAGACTAACTGCTGACAAGCTGCCTCTGCAGTATCGGAGAAGCCCAAATGGTCTTTTTAAAATAGCTTATTTCAAAGTTGGTGGTTGGCTCCAGAATTCAGATTTAAAACTCTGGCATGGCGTTACAACATAACTAACAAAAATAAAGCCATGTGGGAATCCTTGGGTTATAAGCCTTCCTGGCAATGATAGAATATACAAGAACAAAAGAAAATACAAGAGAAATCTTCCATTTGTTTCCAATACCCAAGACGGTGATTGCATCAGCGCTTCCAGACATTGCTGTGTTTGCTCCCAGAAATGGATGTGATTTTTTCACATATGCTATGGACACTGTTAAATAAGCTGGTGGAATTCTCTGCAGCCTGCTCTAGGAGAAAAGGCAGTAAATCAAGAGGTAGAAGTCTGGGTTCTGGCCCAGCTATGCAATTATAATCACAGAAATATTACTTTTTAATTAAAATGGCTGTAAAAGCATTCACTCAAATATTAATTTATGTAACCTTTGTAATATTCTTGGGAGGTAGGAACTGTTTTATAAGAGAATTTTAGAAGTATTTAAAAAGCATAAATAAGAAAACTGATTTAACTAGGGTGCCATTTGTTTTACTTAACATTATTCAAGTACAAATGACAAAGGTGAGCAGTGAGAGAAAAGGGCAGAGGAAAATCTGAGAGCGCTGTTGTTCATGGATTATTTTCTAAGAGGAAAATTAATAATGCCTTTTATAATGGCAAAATTTCTAAATAATTTCTAAACATTCCTGTAGGCCAGTATTTTATATAAACCTTGTTCCACAAGCTCCATTAGATTTCCTAATATGTGTGGAGAGAGGAAAATTCAGAGTGAGAGGGCCAGATCTAAGGAGGACAGCTCAATTTTATTCTGGTTTTCATGTTTACTTTCTTTATGCATTTTTGTTTAAACAAAGATTTCTTAATCTCAAAGTTGTTTAAAATCATCACTTTTTAGCAGACACATTGTAACTTTACTCTTCAGTGCTGATGTGGAGAAAATTTAGGAGGTTTAGGAAACTTAGTATCCTGGGTCAAATCTAGTTAGGTTTTCACCATGGTGTGTGTTACGTGTTTTATCAGTTTCTAAGGATGCAAATATAGTGTAGAGAATAGATATACTCCATTCTTCTTTAAAAGATAAATAGAAACGTCATCATGTCAGAGGAAAGGAATATTTAGTAGTACTCTGTAAATTTAAATTATTGGAAACATAAATTAAGATCATATGAAAACGTGATATTTAATGGTTTAAAAAGTTTTGACAAACTTCCTATTTTCATTCTAATGATTATATTTCCAAGTCATTAGCTGTCTGTTTCTCACCAGAGCATTCTCAATCAAGAGGTAAGTCTTACTCTTTGAGAAATGTAACCTCCAGAAATTATTTAGTACTGAAGACATATCTCTTAATTCCCCTCCATTGTATTTCTCCAGTACCTTGAAAACAAAACTAAATTTTTCCAACTCAAGCACTACTAGACAAATATCTTGTATTTCTAAATGCTTTATACTCTGACATCCTGAACGAGGAGCTTAGGTAAGCCAGTTTGTTTTTTTTTTCTAAAGCCTAGAAGAAAGAAAAATCACATTAGTATACTGTAGCCTCTCTGAAAATTTAATCAAAAGTACCACAATTACTTTATTATGCGATGTTAATAAAAATTTTGCTAGAAGCTCTTCGGCAAACTTATGTTTTAAGTAAATAATTACTTGAATCAACATTTTTATTAAATTAAGTCATTTATAATTATGAATTTGTCTCCTCAGAATTATTTCCATAGAATATTAACATACTCATAACTTTCATAAGGATAAAAAGCCCTTTAAGCAAATTTGTAATCTGTAAAATGTGTCAATTTATAGCTGTGAACGAGTTATAATTTATTACTATGAAGTTTCTTCTCAAGAGGCAAAAACAATGACAGGTAAACCTGACCATAACTTTTCCATCTTCACTAGAAACTTTAAGAACTGACACTAACTTCAGATATATTAAACATTTATGAGGCATTAGCAATTGTATGTAATGTAATTTCCACAAACAAAAAAAACTGGAAAAACTGGGTTCCTGATCTAGTACTATAGGTCAGTGTAGACAGGTTTTTCCCAGGCCCTTTTTAAGTGACTCTTTCTCATGAGCTTCCTAGCAGACTCTATAGCTTTAGTCCCAAGTTTTTGGCTGGCCGCTGCAATATCCTTTCCAGTCCAAGCAAACTAGCAGAAATATGATAATTTGAAAATACTTCACATAAGTCAAGGGACAATCTCTCAAAAGCAAAAGGAATGCTTTTACACTGTTGGTGGAAGTGCAAATTAGTTCAACCATTGTGGAAGACAGTGTGGCGATTCCTCAAGGACCTAGAAATAGAAATTCCATTTGACCCAGCAATTCCATTACTGGGTATACATCCAAAGGATTATAAATCATTCTACTATAAGAACACATGCACACGAATGTTCATTGCAGCACAGTTTACAATAGCAAAGTCCTGGAACCAACCCAAATGCCCATCAATGATAGACTGGACAGGGAAAATGTGGCACATATATACCATGGAATATTATGCAGCCATCAAAAATGATGAGTTCGTGTCCTTCGTAGGGACATGGTTGAACTTGGAAACCATCATTCTCAACAAACTGACACAAGAACAGAAAACCAAACACCGCATGTTCTCACTCATAGGTGGGTGTTGAACAATGAGAACACATGGACACAGGGAGGGGAGCACTACACACTGGGGTCTGTTGGGGGAAATAGGGAAGGGACAGCGTGGGGTGGGGAGTTCGGGAGAGATAGCATGGGGAGAAATGCCAGATATAGGTGAAGGGGAGGAAGGTTGCAAATCACACTGCCACGTGTGTACCTATGCAACAATCCTGCATGTTCCTCACGTGTACCCCAAAACCTAAAATGCAATAAAAAATAATAAAAAAATAAATAGCTGTTCATTCTAAATCTGCCTCCCGATTTCTCTTAGTCACCTTTTCTTCTCTCTTTCTGTGTGTGTGTGTGTGTGTGTATGCGAAAGAGAGGAGAAAAACGGTAAAGGAGGTGAGTGAGGATGAAGGTGACAGGCATAAAGGAGAAAGGAACACTAGACAGAAACTGTAGGCACTAAACACAACTGGGAAAAAAAGAATAATGTGAGCCAAAACTGAGGCCTTGCCATCATCAAAATATAGACATTTTAACTCCAACTATTCAAAATGATGCACACAGTTTTCTTTTTTCCACTTCGGCATCACACCCCAACTTAGGTGAAGTCCTTTTTCGGTATCCTCCAATGGCTTTCCTTTTTTTTTTTTTTTTTTTAAACTTTTAAGTTCACGGTTACGTGTATAGATTTGTTGTAATAGGTAAGCTCATGCCACAGGGGTTTGTTGTATAAATCATTTCTTCGAAGTACCAAGAGGAGTCATCATTTTTTATACTCCTTCCTCCTGCCTCCCCCATTAAGTAGACCTCAGTGTCTGTTGTTTCTTTCTTTGTGTTAGTAAGTTCTTGTTTTTTATCTCCCACTTATAAGCGAGAACATGTAGTATTTGGTTTTCTGTTCCTGTGTTCATTTGCTAAGGATAATGGACTCCAGCTTGCTCCACATTCCCACAAAAGACATGATCTTATTATTTTCTGACTGCGTAGTATGTCATGGTGAATATGAACCACATTTTCTTTATCCAGTCTTTCCATTGATGTGCATTTAGGTTGATTCCATGTCTTTGATATTGTGAGCAGAGCTGCAATGAACATGCACAGGCATGCATCTGTATGATAGAATGATGCATGAAGGATTTATATTCCTTTAGGTAATACGCAGTATTGTGATTGCTGGGTCCAACGGTTTTAGGTCTTCGAGGAATCACCATACTGTTTTCCTAATGGTTGAACCAATTTACACCCTGAGCCAACAGTGTAATTCTTTCCTTTCTTATCTTGAAATACTTTCTATTATCGAAGATAATCAGATTCAGTCTTCATTCTAAAATTTCCATTCTGTCCAACCCTCCTTTCTAACAAGAGGAAAGTCAAAATAGAGAAGAAATGAATAAAAATTACTCATTCACCATAGCCAACATCTACATAATATAAATGGATTTAAATAAATCCCAAAAGAGTTTGTTAACCCCAAACATGATGGAAGATCTGATGTCTAGTCAGCCTAGTTAGTACCATACTTTTAACTTTATTGATTTTGAGCTACATATACACATGCTCTATTTCTGCTTTTGTCAATCACATTTTATTTGATGTTAAATAACCTGACTTATCTTAAGACCATCACAACTTTATTTTTCATGATTTACTCATTAAACCACATAATTTTACTCAATGAAATACCTCAGTTAAGGATCTAACTTTATTTTTTCCAGTACCAAACTATCTCAAAGACTGTGCTATTTCTATTGTACCAGTATTTCTCCTCAGTCATTTACTATTTACTTGCCTGCAGGACTACTCATAACCAACAACACACCATCTCTCCTTGCTCAAGCTGTTTACCCTGACTGCTGATACCTACTTTGTCCTTGCACAATCAGGGCAGATATGTAATAGAAAAAATTCTCCCCAAAAGCATGGCTCCACCGATAACACCAATAAGTTGGTGTATGTTCTAAATTGTTTCTCAGAACCTTTCAGTGATATTAAGGTCTGTTTGCTCACAGCAGTAGTAACTTGCTTGATAAAATATTCTTCATTGGCTTCTTTTCCTTTGCTGTGACATTTCCACACTCCACTACTGGCATTTTCAATAATTGTCTTCCAGATAAATTTCTTATACTCAAAAACTTTTCTCAGGGTCTGTGCCTTGGAAAACTCAAACAAATTCAATTTAAAGGAGTTTGAATGAACAATAAATGATCTTCGAATCAGGCAGCCCCCAGAATCACAGCAGATTCAGAGAGGCTCCAACGCAGCCATGTGGTGGAAGAAGATTTATAGACAAAAAAGGAGAAGTGATCTACAGAAGTTGGGTGAAGTAAAGAAACAGCTGGTTTGGTTACAAGTTGGCATTTGCCTCACTTGAACACAGTGTGAACACTCAGCAATGTATGAGTGGTTGGAGTATAGCTGCTGGGATTGGCTAAGACTCAGCTATTGTTAACAAGCTCATACTCCTAGTTAGGTTTTCAATCTTGTCTACTTATTAAGTGAGGTTACAGTTTGTCCAGAAGGACTAAAATATACAAGTATGGAGTCTTTTTCAAACCATATTTAGTTCTTACTTGGCATATATATTTAGATGACTACTTGGCAGACAGTAAATCCTTCAATGGTCATATCTGGATTAAATGATTTGTCTTTTCTCACTATAGCTGATTGGTCTAGAAATAAGGCAATGGAATGAAATTTTGTCAATTCTATCTGTTCCAGGGAATAAAACCTGAAGAAAGAACCATGGACTGGACTGGGCTAAGCCTTGTTACTAGCCATGTTCTGGAGAGATGATCTATCAACTCCTCTGCTGAGGTTCCCACACCTGTCCCTGTTCTCTTTCTTCCCAAGGCTATCTTTCCTTCTTTTCAATGATGCTTTCACAACACTTCTGAATAAATCTCTCCCAGAATTGTTTTCTGTTGCACAAAATGCCTCTCTCATCCCTTCTCTCACCCCTAGAAAGTAAAAAATAAAAAGAATATTTAATGTCAAAATTCACAAGTTATTGAAACAAAGCTCTTTATACATTTCTCTCGTATCAGAGATTCACTACCAGTTTATTTTTTACTTTAATTAATACATGTTATATTATGAACCACCTTGAACCTTTATTGGAAAGAGGTTTTGGATCCTGTATTACTTATAGTGATCAAAGAGTGAAAATAGGGTTTGAGATCTATCAAATGTTGTTTAATGATCTGCTAAGAAACAGAAGATTCATTTAAAACAGTTTTGCTGAGTGTCTATTTTATGATGGCCACTATGCTGAGTAAATGTGATAGAGACAAATGTTCTACCTGCCTCACTCTACTCTCACATTCAGAATGATGTTCTTGATTTCTGAATAGTTACTTCCAGTTTTAAAACTTCTTTGAAGTTAACAGGTGGATGGAAACCATAATGTTTATGTTCCAATTCTCACTTGCTGGATGAACTCCATTGTTTACCACTCAAGCACCTAATTATGGCTACATGTAAGAGTGACACTGTATAAAATGTTCTGAGTGCTCATCACCCTTATGAGGAGGAGACAAATTCCTAGGACACTATATACTGATAAGAACTTCCAAAAGGTTTCTATACATTTTAAGTAGGGTGATCATAACGTACTAGTTTTCCTGACGCATTCCTTCTTTCTGCCTGTGTTTTCAGCGTACTTACTCCTTTTGCTCTCAAAAGAGTTCTCCCTTGGAAGATATACCTCACCCTAATTACAGAAATCGAGAGCAACCCTATCCTTTTACTTGAGAGGACAAATGAAACCAAGAAAAGTGGAATGACTTTTAAAAAGTCATCTCGTTAGTAGTAGTCTAATAGAAAAATTCAGGTGAGCAGTCTCATTTTACTTTTGAGTTTAGGTTGTTTAATTCATTTTTTTTGGTTATTCATCTTGTAATTGCCAGCATCAGTTTGTGAAATGGTTGACTGAAGTTAGCTGAGTTTAGTAGTGAAGAAAACAGAGCAATGTCAGCTTCATTCAGTCATTCATGATCAGACTTGCTACCTGTTATAGTCTGAATGTTTGGGTTCTCCCAACAATTCATAAGTTGAAATCCTAACCCCCAAGGTGGTGGTATTGGGGATAGGCCTTTGCCCATATAAAAGAGGCCAGCCAAAGGAGCTTGGGGATAGGCCTTTGCCCTTATAAAGGAGGCCAGAATGAGAAATAAATCTCTGTTGTTTATAAGCCAGGCAGTTTATTTTTCCAGCATCCTGACAGTATCCTAAACCAGTAGCCAGACAAAGGTAAGAGAAAATTGTTTTGGAGAACTTTTCTTGTGAGACTAAATGCTGTTCTAAAGTAAATTCGAAGTTGTGGTTATTTCCTACCACTGAGTGAAGGAGACATAGCCTTGACTCTATCATTGAAGATGTCTGTTCTGTCTTTAAGGACGCTTAGCATGAAAATTTAAGCATTAACTAAAGATCACTTTTCTTCCAGCTGGCTAATTAAATCAGAGAATAACATCAAAGGATGACTCTTCTCTAAAAACAGACACTTTTACCATTGTAAAATATTTTTAGTAATGTAGCCCTTCAGAGAAAATGGTCTACTTCAAGGTAAGTGGCCCTCTTCTGAGGTTAGTATAAAGCCAATATGTGAAGTAGGTAAATTTGGTAATATTTCAATATTCTAGAGCCATTTCTTCTTTATCTCCTTGGGGAAACCATTTTCTCAACATCTTTTTAGTCTCACATCTTTTTACCTCCGGAAATTTGCTCTCTCAAAAGGAATTTTCATGTTTCTGTAAAGAATAAATGACCATTAGGTATTCTGTCATTTCTCCCAGGAGTACTGTTCACAAATTCTTATATACAAAGTCCAAACATTTGGAACTCCAGGAATTAAATTCTAAGCGTAAGCAAACTGCATTATTGATTGGGGGAGGTGGGACTTCCCAGAACTCCTCCAATCATACCAAGTGGGTGATCCCTGATCCACTTACCTTCCCTAGTGGATGGCTGGTTCTGCCTTTGAAGTTAACTTCTATGTACATGTAGGAAAGCTGAATGAAGATCTTTTTCAAAATAGTCTAAATCATAAAATTAAGTTCACAGATCTCCAGTTTCAAAAGAACTTTAAAAATATGGCAGAATGATCAATAGGTACTATATATTCTAATGACAGGAGCTGAGAAAAAAATGACAGGCAAAGATGGAATTTAGATGAGTTCCCTGAGGGAAAGCTTTAGATTTTTGCATCTTGATAGGTGATTTTCAGAAGAAGCTGAATTATGACTTTTTCCAATCAACTCACACTTACAAATGTTAGCAGCAGCACAATACTTTGAATATGACACTTTAACATGTGCCAGGTGATATTGTAAGATGGACGAGCAGGTGAGTAGGAACTTCAAGTTGAGTAGAAAATTCCTTGTACTTTTTATATGATATCAAAAATAAGAAAAGCAAAAGAAGAATTAGATCCTAGTCTCCTTTCTTATTAATTGCTATTGAAAAAAGTCAAACTTTTTTGGTTCTGTTTTGTATTGCAGATATGTTACAGTGCACATACTTCTGGGGTATCTGTGATATTTTGATACCTGTATACAATGTGTAATGTTCAAATCAGTGTCATTGGGATATCCGTCACTCATGCATTTATCTCTTCTTTCTGCTAGAAACATTACAATTCTTCTCTTTTAGCTATTTTGAAACATACAATAAATTATTATTGATATCTTTTCTATAGTACTCTAGAATATTAGAACTTTTTGGTTGTATTTGACTATATTTTTGTACCCTTTAACCAATCTTTATTCCTTTCCACTTTACTTCCTAGCCTCTGATAACCACTATTCTACTCTCTACTTCCATGAGATCTAAATTTTAGTTCCTACATATGAGTAAGAACATCCAGTATCTATCTTTCTGTGCCTGACTTATTTCATTTAGCATTACAACCAGCTCCATTCATGTTGCTACACGACAGGATTTTATTTTTTATTATACCCGAATAATGTGCCATTGTGTATTTATACCATCTTTTCCTTAGGCATTTATCCACTGATGAACACTTAGGTTAATTTCACACTTGGCTATTGTGAGTAATGCTGCAATAAATATGAGAGTGCAGCTATCTTTTGGATATACTGATTACTTTTCCTTTGGAAAAATACTCAGCAGAGAGACTGCTGGATATATACAGTAGTTATATTTTTACTTTTTGTGGAACTTCCATACTCTTTTCTATAGTGTCTGTACTCCTTTACATTCCCACCAACAGTATACAAATATTCCCCTCTCTCTACATCTTCATCAGCATTTGTTATTTTTCATCTTTTTAATAAAAATTAATCTAACTGGGTGAGACAAAATTTCATTGTGCTTTTTTATTTGATTTCCCTTATTATTAGTAATGTTAAGTATTTTTTCATGTGCCCGTTGACCATTTGTATGTCTTCTCTTGGGAAATATCTATTCATATCTTTATCCAATTTTAAAAATTATATTACTTGGGTTTTGTTTTTATTTTTATTTTTGTTATTGAGTTCTTTGTATGTTCTTCTTATTAATCCCATATAGATAAGTCACAAATATTTTCTCCCTATCCATAGGTGGTCTCTGTACTTTGCTAACTGCTTCCTTTTCTGTGCAGAAGCTCTTTACCTGGGTGTAATCCAATTTGCCTATTTTTGTTTTTGTTGACTGTACTTTCAAGGTCTTACCCAAAAAATCTTTTCCCAGACTAATGTTCTTTGTGTTTCCCCAAGGTTTTCTTCTAGTAGTTTCACAGTTTTATTTATATAGACTTCTATTTAAGTCTATAATCTATTTTGAGTTAATTTTTGTATATGCTGAAATAAAGGGATCTAGTTTAATTCTTCTGCATATGAATATCCAGTCTTCACACCATTTATTTTAAAAACTGGCCTTTCCCTAATATGTGTTCTTATCATCTTTGTCAAAAGTGAATTGACTGCAAGTGTATGAATTTGTTTCTGGATTCTCCATTCTGTTCCATTGGTGTCTATTTTGGGATAGTACCAGGCTGTTTTGATTACTGTAGCTTTGCAGTATCATTTGAAATCAGGTAGTGTGATACCTCTAGCTTCATTATTTTTGCTAAGGATTGCTTTAGCTTTTTGGCATATTTGGGGATTTGTGTAAATTTTAAGATTTGTTATTCTATTTCTGTGGAGAACGTCACTGATATTTTCATAAAGATTTCCATTGTAGCTTTAGAACACTTTAGAAAGTGAAGACATTTTAACAATATTAAATAAATCTTCCAACCATGGGCATGATGTATCATTTCATTTTTTGAGTCCCCTTTCAATTCTTTCATCAGGGTTTTATAGTTTTTCCTATATAAGTCTATCACTTCTTTTTTACATTGATTACTAGGAGTTTTTTGTACTTAATGTAAGTAAGATTGCTTTCTTGATTTGTTTTTACAGGTTGATTACTGTTACCATATAGAAACACCCAAATTTTTGTATGTTAATTTATATCCTGTAATATTACTAAATTTGGTTTTCATCTGATAATTATTCGTTTTTGTTTTTGAGACAGAGTCTCACTCTGTTGCTCAGGCTGGAGTGCAGTGGTGTGATCTCAGCTCACTGCAACTTCCACCTCCCAGGTTAAAGCAGTTCTCCCTGCCTCAGCCTCCCAAGTATCTGGGATTACAGATGCGATGCCTGGCTAATTTTTGTTTTATTTAGTAAAGATGGGTTTTGCCATATTAGCCAGGCTGGTCTTGAACTCCCGACCTCAGGTGATCCACCTGTGTCAGCCTCCCAAAGTGCTGGGATTACAGGCATGAGCCACTTGCCCAGACTCATCTCAAAAATTTTTGATAGAGTCTTTAAGTTGCTGTAAATATAAGGTATGTTGTCTGAAAAGAGGGATAATTTGACTTTTTCAATTTAGGTATCAGTTATTTCTTTGTATGACCTAATTGCTCTGGTGAGGATATCTAATACTATGTTGAATTAAAGTGGAGAAAGTGGCATTCTTATTTTGTTCCAGATCTTAGTATAATGGCTTTCAATTTTCCCCTGACAAGTAGGATATTAGTTGTGGGCTTATCCATATGTATCCTCCATCTTGCTGTGTTATTTCTATATGCAATTTGTTGAGGGTTTTCTCATGAAGAGATGAATTTTATCAAATGCTTTTTCAGCTCATATTAAAATGAACATATGATGTACTTCTTTGATTCTATGTGATGTTTCACATTTATTGATTTGCATTTGTTGAGCCATTCTTACACCCCTGGGATGAATCCAACTCAACCACAGTGAATTGTCTTTTTTTTTTTAATTTTTTTTTTTTTTTTTGCATTTTAAGTTTTGGGGTACATGTGAAGAACATACAATATTGTTGCATAGGTACACACGTGGCAGTGTAGTTTGTTGCCTTCCTCCCCTTCACCTATATCTGGCATTTCTCCCCATGCTATCTCCCCCCAACTCCCCACCCCCCACTGTCCCTCCCCTATTTCCCCCCAACATACCCCAGCGTATAGTGCTCCCCTC
>CAUYQU010036443.1:0-24935 GCA_963574635.1 Cheracebus regulus
TGGTATTCTCTGGATTACCTGGAGTTGAGTATTATCCTGCCTTACTAGGTTAGGAAAGTTTTCCTGAATAATATCCTGAAAAATATTTTCCAACTTAGATTCATTCTCTTCATGACATTCAGGTACACCGATTAATCGTAAATTAGGTCTTTTCACATAGTCCCATATTTCCTGAAGACTTTGCTCATTCCTTTTTACTTTTTCTTCTCAAATCTTGTCTTCTCGTTTCATTTCATTAAGTAGGTCTTCGACCTCTGATATCCTTTCTTCTTCTGCTTGATCAATTCGACTGTTAAAACCTGTGCATACTTGGCGAAGTTCTCTTATTGTGTTCTTCAGTTCCAATAATTCCCTTATATTCATTTCTAAATTGTCTATTCTCGTTAGGATTTCATCAAACCTTTTTTCAAAGTTCTTAGTTTCTTTGCATTGGGCTAGAACATGTTCTTTTAACTCAAAAAAGTTTCTTATCATCCACCTTCTGAAGCCCGTTTCTGTTATTGGAACGCAGTCGTTCTCCATCAGGCTTTGTTCCCTTGATGGTGAAGAACTGTGATCCCCTGTAGAAGGAGAAGCATTCTGCTTCTGGGTATTCTCAGCTTTTTTACGCTGGTTCCTTCCCGTCATTGTAATTGTATCCACCTGTCGTCTCTGTAATTACCTACTTTCAGTTTAGGTCTCTGAGTGGACGTCCAACTTATTGATTCCCAACACCGAAATCTGAGCAACCCACTGCGCCAAATAAAACCACGGTATTAAGATTCGTGGTGCTTTTCTGCTCCGGGGTCTCCGGTCTGGCTTCCCGCCTTCCCGGAGATCCAAACGTCGATCAAAAGGGAAGCTAGTCACATTTACTCTGCACTGAGAACTGCGGCGCTGAAGCGCAGGCAAAACCGCCACGCTGGTCACAAGAGTCACGCTGGCGACTCGTGGGGCTCCTCTGCTGGGAATCCTGGTCCGTAAGCAACAAAAATTTTTCTAAAAATGTGGCATCTTCTCGTTCTGTGCGCTTTCTCTGGGAGCTACAGTCCTGAGCTGCTAGTAGTCGGCCATCTTGGATCTCTCTCAAGACCTTATTTTTCAAAAAGAAAAATAAAATGCCTTTAGGGAGTAGTTATACATGTAATTTATTTTTCTCAGCATTGCTTAAGCAATGTATTTAGAAGAATCCATAGAATGGATTTGATAAATAAATGTCAGTGCACGATAATATATGACCATTGAAAGTGGCAATAGTGGCCTTGCGTGGTCTCATGCCTGTAATCCCAGCACTTTGGGAGGCCAAGGTGGGCAGATATCCTGAGGTCAGAAGTTCGAGATCAGCTTGGCCAACATGGTGAAACTCCATCACTACTAAAAATATAAAAATGAGTTAGGCATGGTGGCAGGAACCTGTAATCCCAGCTACTGGGGAGGCTGAGGGGAGAATAGCTTGAACCTGAGAGGCATAGATTGTGATGGGCCAGGACTGGGCAGCTCAGAGTTGGAGTGAAACTCTGTCTCAAAAATAAAATAAAATAAAAAGTGGCAATAGATATAGAAGTATGTTGGCGTATGAGGATATACTTTGGTATCTCAAGTGAGAAAAAAGTCGGTTTGATTACACATACAAACAGACTGTGGTCTTGTGTTAGCTGAAAATACGTATGAAACATGGTAAAATTTGTTGTTTCTGGGCATTTGTATAGTAAGTCAAACTTTTCCCTTTTTCTTTTCTGTGATTTCTGCAATGAGTATATATAAAAGTTCTAGTGAAAGTTTATTACTAATGAAATAATCCTTGGGAAGAGCAGGATATGAATCTCACACAGATAAAAATAATTTCCCTCTTTCTCTCTCTCTCTCTGTCCTCTTCTCTTCTCTTCTCTTCTCTTCTCTTCTCTTCTCTTCTCTTCTCTTCTCTTCTCTTCTCTTTTGTGGATTGCTATCCAAATAAATAGCTTTATCCTTTTCAGAAGTAAAGGGAATCTTGGCTGGACATGGTGGCTCATGACTATAATCCCAGCATTTTGGGAGGTCGAGGCAGGAGAATTGCTTGAGTCCAGGAGTTTGAAACTACACTGGGCAACATAGCAAGACCCTGTCTCTATTAAAAAATAAAAATTAAAATTAAAGGTAAAGCAGATTTTTGTTCACACACCAAAAAGTAAGAAGATAAAAAACAAAATAAAAAGAAAGTAAAGGGAATCTTCTTATCTGTATTTATAGATTTTATGTATACATTTTATGATATACATTTTTATTAGAGATTTATTATATTCAAACAAGTACAGTTATTTTAGTTGTGTCCTTATGACAATAAAAATACCAAATATAAATGATAATTAGGTTGGATGTGGTGGCTCATGCCTGTAATCTCAGCACTTTGTGGGGGCTAAGGAGGGTGGATCACTTGAGTCCAGGAGTTTGAGACCAGCCTGGCCAACATGTTGAAACCCTGTCTGTACTAAAAATACAAAAATTAGCCAGGCATGTTGGTGCACACCTGTAGTCCCAGCTATTTGGGGGACTGAGGCAGTAGAGTAGTGTGAACCTGGGAGGGGGAGGCTACAGTGAGCTGAGATTGCACCACTGCAATCTACCCTGCGCGGCAGAGTAAGACTCTATCTCGAAAAAAAAAAAAAAGATAAATATTATTGCAAAAGAATAAAAGAATTGCTCTACTTTATAAGAGTTTTATTTAAAAATATTGAACTCTCTAACGATTTTTCCATTCTTTCAATCCGTTTATTCATCAAACATAACCTGAATATCTGTTCTGTAGCAGACATAGTCTGTCGCCTTTTTTTTTTTTTTTTTGGTAATGGAGTCTCCCTTCTTTGCTCAGGCTGGAGTGCAATGGTGTGATCTTGGCCCACTTAAGCCTCCACGTCCTGGGTTCAAGCAGTTCTCCTGCCTCAGCTCCCCAGTAGCTGGGATTACAGGCACGTGCCACCATGCCCAGCTAATTTTTGTATTTTTAGTAGAGATGAGTTTCTACCATGTTGGCCAGGATGTTCTCAAACTCCAGACCTCAAGTGATCCGCCTGCCTTGGCCTCCCAAAGAGCTGAGATTACAGGCGTGAGTCACTGCGCCCAGCAACATAGTCTACTATCTCCCAAGACCTTTCCATCCTCAAAAACTTCATGTTTACATACCTGCCCAGCCTGAGCAAGTTGAGAGATTTAAAATTAGAGTATTAGAAATAATCTCAGTTGAAGCTTTTCCTCCCTCCTCTTATTTATTTATTTTTCGAGACAAAGTCTTGCTCTGCAACCCAGGCTGGAGTGCAGTCGTGTGATCTTGGCTCACTGCAACTCTGCCTCCCAAGTTCAGAGATTCTCCTGCCTCAGCCCCCCCAAGTATCTGGGATTACAGGCCTGAGCCACCATACCCGGCTAATTTCTGTATTTTTAGTAGAGATGGGGTTTCGCCATATTGGCCAGGCTGGTCTTGAACTCTGGACCTCAAGTGATCTGCCAGCCTGGGCCTCCCAAAGTGCTGGGATTACAGGTGTGAGCCACCACGCCAAGCCCCTCATTTTAACCAACAGTGTTTCCGAAGGTAGAAAATTATAAGAGAGAACCTTTAACTGCCTTTTTGGAAAATTTTTTTTTCTTTTTTTTTTTTAAGGGGAAAGGGAGGAAAGAAGAGAGAAGGAGAAGGGAAGAAGAAAGGAAGAGGGAAGAAGGTGGAGGAAAGAAGAGGGGGAGATAAAGGGGAGGGAGCAGAGGAGAGAGGAGGGAAAGGGGAGAGGGTGTGAGAGGGGAGGAGTGGTGGGGGGACTCCTGCAATAAGGTCCTGGATGGAGGTGAGGGGAGGGCTGGGGGAGCAGGGGGAGAGGGTAGAGGAAGAGGAAAGGAGGGAGAAATGGGTAGAGAAATGGGCAAGAGAGGCCCAGGGGCCAGGAAGTCCTTTTTGGAAAATTTATATTTTAAATACTGATATTAGTCATTGGAAATATCTGCATATATTCTATAAATCTAAATATTGAATAAAATGAGCCAACCTCTTCATTTGAATCCTGAGTTTCCTTTGGCTTAAAGTTTTTGAAAACACATTAAGAATTAGTTTGTTTAAAAATTTATTTTTGAATTTTAAAAATGCTCCCAATTATAGTTGTAATAAATCATGAATTACAAGTGGCATTCCATGGTTGGGGACATTAAAATGTGAGAAAATGAGCATTTTAGAATCACTGAAATACAGTGTTATCTCTAATTTTGTTTTTGTTTTTGTTTTTGATAGACAGGGTCTCTGTTTATTGCCCAGGCTAGAGTACACTGGCACGATCACAGCTCACTGCAGCCTCATCCTCCTGGGCTCAAGCGATTCTTTGGCCTTAGCCTCCCAAGTAGCTGGGATCACAGGAGTGCACCACCGTGCCTGGCTAATTTTTAAATTTTTTGTAGAGATGGAGTCTCAATATGTTGCCCAGGCTGTTCTCAAACTCTTGGACTCAAGCAGTCATCCCACCTCAGCCTTCCAAAGCTGGGATTCAGGCATGAGCTACCATGCCTGGCCTTATCTCTGATCTTTAAAACATACTGTCAACTAGGTATAATTTTAACATTTTATTTAATTAAAACATCTTTGTTAAATAGTAGTAATAGTAATTATATCTAACAATTATTGAGCTGTTATTTGTGCTAGGAGCTGTTCTAAACATTTTGCATAGATTCTCATTTAAGCATCTCAGTGGTGTCTAATGAGATAGCTACTGTTTTGATCCTAATTTTATTGATGAGGAAACTGAGGCACTTACAAAGCCATAAATGACAGAGCTTAAAGTAGGATTCAACTCCTAAGTTGAGCTGAATCCAAAGGCTAAGCCTTTTCTGTTCTAATAGGTTGCTGTTTCGTTAATGTGGTGAGTAGTAAGAGCTAATAAATACAGTACTTCTTTTAGAAGAAAATTAAATACTTGTTTTGAAGGCAGAGGAATAACACGTGTATTAGTTCTCATGCTGCTAATAAAGACATAGCTGTTAGTATATGGGTAATTTATACAGGAAAGAGGTTGAATTAACTCACAGTTCAGCATGGCTGGGGAGGCCTGAGGAAACTTACAGTCATAGCAGAAGGAGAAGCAAACATTTCCTTAACATGGTGGCAGCAAGGAGAAGTGCCAGCCAAAAGGGGCCCCTTTATAAAACCATCAGATCTCGTGAGAACTCACTATCACAAGAGCAGCAGCATGGGGGAACCACCACCGTGATTCACTTGCCTCCCGTGGAGTCCCTCTCACCACACTTAGGGATTATGGGAACTACAATTCAAGATGAAATTTGGGTGGGGACACAGCCAAACTGTATCAATGTACTATTTAATGTTTATAATTTTGTGAATTATTGTATGTTTTGAGACCGTGCACTATAGTTTATAAAAAATCCTGTCACTCTCATAGGACGGCTCTACATTTGGCCTGTGCCAGTGGTCATCCAGAAGTAGTAACTCTCCTGGTGGACAGAAAATGCCAGCTCAATGTCTGTGACAATGAAAACAGGACAGCTCTGATAAAGGTATATAGTAGCCAGCTCTTTCAGCATGAGATGAATTTGATTTAAATATATAGAATGAAAATGAATTTATCTCATTAAAATATAACTAATTGGTGAAACTTGTGGAATGTTTATTTTGCATTCCTAGAATTTATGATCTGTTTGTTGCTCTAATACTGGCAGGCTGTCCAATGCCAAGAAGAGGAATGTGCAACTATTCTGCTAGAACATGGGGCTGATCCAAATCTTGCCGATGTCCATGGCAACACTGCTCTCCACTATGCGGTCTATAACGAGGACATGTCAGTAGCAACAAAGCTGCTTTTGCATGATGCAAATATTGAAGCAAGAAACAAGGTATAAATCAACCAGCTTTATTTTTACAGTATTTGAAATGCATTTGTTTCAACAGTGACATATGTAATGGTTAGTTTTCCATGTTTGGAAGCTCAAGCATTCCCCGAAGAAAAGTATTTTAAAATAACTTAATTGTCTAAGATTTTACTTGAAATGTTGATACTTTTAAAGAAACCTTGGGCAGTACACCTTTCTTTTATGCATTTATTGTAAATATTTGTGAAAACACAATTTGTTAAAGGCATTTTTTTTTTTGAGACACAGTCTCTCTGTTGCCCAGGCTGGAGTGCAGTGGTGCAATCTTGGCTCACTGCAACCTCCGCCTCCTGGGTTCAAGTGATTCTCCTGCCTCAGCCTCCTGAGTAGCTGCAACTACAGGTGTGTGCCACCACACCTGGCTAATTTTTTGTATTTTTAGTAGAGACTGGGTTTCACCGTGTTCGCCATGATAGTCTCGGTCTCCTGACTTCATGATCCACCTGCCTCTGCCTCCCAAAGTTCTGGCATTACAAGCATGAGCCACCGTGCCTGGTCTTATTTGTTTTCTATTTTATATGTTTTAGTTCATAGGTTTTAACATAGGGTTTTCAGTTCAACTGAGAAATACATAATTTTGTGCATTTTAAATTGTTCTGCTGTCTTACAGGATGACCTCACACCACTTTTACTTGCAGTAAGTGGAAAAAAGCAGCAAATGGTGGAATTTTTAATAAAGAAAAAAGCAAATGCACATGGAGTGGATAAATTGGAAAGGTACAGTAGTTGGTTTTGTTTTGTTTTTTTAAACCTGCATGTTGCATGTTAGAGGTTTTTGAAACCTGCATGTTGCATGTTAGAGCTTTTTAAACCTGCCTGTTCTAGAGGGCAACAGTGATTCTGTTGTTGTTTCTCAACTTAGAAATATTGAATTAATAAGGTTAACACAATTATGGGGATATAGTAACAAATAGCAACACAAATCAGGTAGAAAAACAGTTTGCTTGGATTGGGCAATATAAAAGAAGATTGTACAGTAGGATTCATCTTATAATATTGACTGATGTTTGTTATTTGTAAACTCATGTTGGTCATGTGATCTGTTAGCTAAAGAGGTTTCTTACCAGTTTTATTAGTTTTATAAAATGTGGACTTTAACTTTTAGTTTACTTTTTAACTCAGTATTGAACTTCTTAACCCTTTTATGGTGTTGTTCTAACCTCTGCTTTTGTATTTTTCCTTTAGAAATGCTGTATTAAACATGAATAGGAGTTTGAAATCATTTTGTCTTTTGGGTACCTCTTTGCTTTAAGTTGCTTTCTTTGAAGAATACCAATGTTAGGTTATCCCTAAGTGATTATTAATTGCTATTACCAGATACTATAGTTTCCTTATTTTTTTCCTTTTCTATTTCTAGTATATTTTGATGTTTTTATTTTTAGTTGGTGTGGGCAAAGGGAAGAAAACAGCTTTAATTGATAAGCTTTTCCTTTATTGAAGACAAGTAATAGAAGGGTGATGAAGAGAAAAGAGGCTTTAAAAATCACACAAGACTATTTAATTCCGTGCTTTCCTACTTGCTAGGTGTGTAAGTTTGGGGACCTTACTCATCTCCAAGTATGTTCTCTGATATGAAAAGGAGGATACTAAATACATCCTTCAAGATGGTTGTATTTAAATAAGATTATACAGCATTTAATTCATTGCCTAGCCCACACTTATTGGCATTATTATTATTATTATTATTTTTGAGACAGGGTCTCTGTCGCCCAGGCTAGAGTGCAGTGGCGCGATCTTGGCTCACTGCAGCCTCCGCCTCTGGGGCTCAAGAAGTCCTCCTCTCTCAACTTCTCGAGTAGTTGGGACTATAGGCGCATGCCACGACACCTGGCTAATTTTCATATTTTTTGAAGAGATGGGATTTTGCCATGTTACCCAGGCTGGACTGAACTCCTGGGTACTAGTGATCCACTCACCTTGGCCTCCCAAAGTGCTGGGATTATAAGCAGGAGCTGCTGCACCTGGCCACCATTATTATTGATATTATTTGAAGCCTGCAGATAGCTCTTATCTGACCCCTAGCTGACTTTGAATTGTAATATGTTATATCAGACTAGAGAAGAAATGGAGAATTCTTTTTTTTTTTGTCTTTTTTATTACTTTATTTTGAAATGGAGAATTCTTTATTTAAATCTTTGCCTGCTTTAGATAAGAAAACTCAGCATAGGTTTTTGCCCATCAAAAGACTTCTACTATGTAATACCCCAGTGAGACAAGAGGCCTCTATTTTGTCCTTTCCTTTTAGCCTTGGTGATAATTTACAAAGATGGAAACTTGAGCACCCAAGATGTCTATGTCTATTAGTAGATGTAAACAGTTCTACACAGACAGGCAAGATATTAAATTGATAAAGTATATCAAATTATCTGTATATATAACTTTATCAAAGTTTCTAAGGGTGAAATTATCTCTTTTATTTTATTTTTATTTATTTATTTTTTGAGATGGAGTCTTGCTCGGTTGCCCAGGCTGGAGTTCAGTTGCACGATTGACTCACTGCAACCTCTGCCTCCCGCATTCAAGCAATTTCCTGCTAATTTTTATATTTTTAGTAGAGATGGGGTTTCACCGGGTTGGTCAGGCTGGTCTTGAACTTCTGACCTCAAGTGATCCGCCCGCCTCGGCCTCCTAAAGTGCTAGGATTACAGGCATGAGCCCTGTGCCTGGCAATATCTCTCTTATTTTAGAGCACCCCTTATGCCTGCTCTATTTTATGAATCATCAAGTATAGTCAGGCTTTTTATTCAGCAGAGTTTTGATGTTTTTTCTTAATATATCCAGGGATGGACTACAGAAAAATATGCTGTTGTTAGTGGTTTAGTATGTAAATGTTTAAATAAAAGGCTAGTTAATGCTAAATAGAGGTTTAAGGTAATTATAATGATTGCATCTTAGACATCAGTTGAGATTTCATAGTTTGGTTCAGCTAATTTTGGAATAGCAGTGAATTAGTCTGCTTCATCAGCCAGAAATCAAGCAAAAGGTTAGACTAGTTAGAAGCAGCAATAGGTGTAGGATTCTTTTTGTTTTGTTTTGTTTCTGAGACGGGGTCTCACTCTGTCACCCAGCCTGGAGTGTGTGGTAGAGCTTACTAAAGCCTCAACCCCTGGGCTGAGGAGATTCTTCCACCTCAGCCTCCCAAGTAGCTGAGACTACAGGCACATACCACCATGCCTGGCTAATTTTACATATTTTTTGTATAGATGGGGTTTTGCCATGTTGCTTAGGTTGGTCTTGAACTCCTAGGCTCAAGCAATTTGCCTGCCTCGGCTTTCCAAAGTGCTGGAATTACAGGCATGAACCACTGTGTCCAACTGGGTGTAGGATTTTTTAATCTCAGGATTTTACGAACTTACTCTGTAGAGACCACAATATCGTTAATTTCATTCCAATTATAACCCCTATGCATGGGATAAAAATAGTATCACATGTTTAATTTTTCTAATTGGTTATTTGAGTCTGGAAATGTCCAGTTTAGCAGAAAATCTTGAACTGTCCCCTGGGGGCCATCTGCTATGCCCTCCACCTTGAATTTTTCAAGAACCGAAGGGGTTCCTTTAAGTCCAAGGAAGACAGTCCTCTTTTATAAGTCAGAAAGAGGGGAAAAAGGACATTCTAATCATTTTTTTGTTACCATCGATTCTGTGGCTGCATTGTTGCCATTGAAACTGGTCCTGCAGTCTTGAAATGATTGACCTTTGCTACCAGGATGCTCTTACTGATTGAGATCCCTCAGTCTTCATGGTGATTCATATGTAGACTTTGAAGTTAGGACTTTTTTTTAAAGTTCACTTACATGTGTTTATAGGCTCAGCCATTGTTCCCAAAACACTAGCACCCTGCTCTGGCAGCTATCCTCCTAGCTTTAGCCACACAGAAATTGACCCTTCCCTCCACACTCAAACCCTTAATGTGGAGACCGTATCTTAGCCTTGACTTTCATGGTAAGTTAGCCATTGAGGCTTTTGTTTGTCTTTCCTTTGGCGAATATTAGTTGGGTTTGTTCTGTCAGAGAGGTTCAAATAATGTTTCAGAAAGAGAACAGAAATTCCTTTCTTCTTTGCTACCAGGTCTGTATACCAAAGCCCTTTTATATTCTGTGTATCACCTTTTCTTAGGCAGTGAAAGGTTCTATATTGCCCTTCCCTAGAGTAGTGGGTACCAACTTGTGGTTGGCCCCTCAAGTGATCTGTTTTTCATAATAATGAAAATCTCCCAAGCTACTTGCTCTCTACCTTAAATTTAAAAAATATTTTACAATTGTACTTCACAAGGAAGCCATTCAACAGAATTCTCTGAGCCTAAAGTAGGTTACTTGGATTGAACAGAGCTAAGCCTCTTCCATGACTCCTCAGTATCCACGTATAAAAGTAGGGCTTTGCGCTTGCTTCGGCAGCACGTGTACTAAAATTGGAACAATACAGAGAAGATCAGCATGGCCCCTGTATAAGGATGACACACACATTCTTGAAGCGTTCCATATTTTGCACAGTCCCTGGAAGGCCATTTTGCTATTTGCTAACAGTGTGAGTTAAAGCAAAAGGGTGGCACCCAGTATTGAAATTGTGATTTTCATGACAAAAATATTCATGATAAGGTGACCTATGAAATTAGAATAGAGCTAACACGTGGGATATTATGTGTAAATATGTTGTTAGTAGGTATCGCAGAAATGAGAAAATGTCAATTCGCATCTCCTTCATAGAACTTAAAAGTAGGGGCCTGGTTCAGTGGCTCATGTCTGTAATTCCGGCACTTTGGGAGGCGAAGGCAGGAGAATTGCTTGAGGCCAGGAGTTTGAGACCAGCCTGAGCAACATAGCAAGACCTTATCAGTACAACAAAATAATAAAAATGAGCCAGGTGTGGTGGCGTGCTCCTATAGTCCTAGCTACTCAGGGGGCTGAGTCAGGAGGATTGCTTGAGCGTAGGAGTTTCAGGCTGCGGTGGACTATGACAATGCCACTACACCCCAGCCTAAGTGATAGAATGATAGCCTGTCTCTAAAAAAAGTAGGGTTTTGTTTTCCACATCAGCTGGAATGATGAACATGGAAATTAAGCATCATTCTAACAAAGATCTGCTGGTTCAGAGTTTGAGGAGGTAGAGAAGAATAGTCGTCATCTAAGCCAGGTCTTGACATCTTTTAGTTTTCTGCCCTTGCTGTGGTGAATTAGTTCAGTAATAGGGGACAATTATGTTATCTAATTTAATGAGAAGCTATATTTAAAAGTGATTTCAGTTACAAATTATGAAATTCGCTGAGATTGGAAACCACAAAGAATAGAATAACTAATAACCAAAATTAGGACTTAGTAACCTTTTCTGAAAATGGCAACATATTTGAATATTAGAACTTTTGGAGAAACACTTAATGGGTTTTATTTGGGACTCCAAAATAGTTTTAGCAATAAAATTCAGGAACAAATTATTCCATTTCTTTACTATTTCTCTGAGCATTAAAAAGTGATATCTTGTTACATCTTTATAACCCTAGTGAAATAAGGCAGTAAAATCCTTATTTTTTATAAGAAGATGTTGAGCCTAAGAGAAGCATCTTGTCCAAGAATAAATAGCTGTTGGTTACAGAGCTAGGACTTCTTCTGGGTTCAGGACACTTTCCATTATGTCAAGCTAACTCTAGTTAATTTGCTCTTTGCTCAGCTACACTGCCCTCACTTCATAACTGTTTCTCATTACTCTTTTTCTTATTTAATTTGAAGCTTAACAAGAAATGTTGCAGAGTTTATGTATTTGAAGTATATGGGATAAAGTTCTGCTATGAGCTCTAATATTGGCTGAAATACTTTTAAGAATTTGAGGTATTTGGTAAGTATTTTTTGTATCAGTATTAAAATAATTTTATTTATTACATTTTTCTATATATAGCAGTCACCACCTAATTTCAGAGTACAAAGAAGAAAGGATACCTAAAAATTCTTCTCAAAATAGTGATTCAGGTAAGACTTCTGATAGTGAATTACTCTTGGTAATAGTACCATCGATAAAATAGTAAAAGTAAGGGAGTGTTGATCACAGAAAAGCAGTTAAAAAAATCAGTGTATAAGGTGCATGTGTTTTTTTTCTTAATTTCTCTTAGTAATCTAGAATTTAGAATTACTTAAGAAGTTACATGGGCCAGGTACAGTGACTCACGCCTGTAATCCCAGCACTTTTGGGAGGCCGAGGTGGTAGATAACCTAAAGTTGGGAGTTTGAGACCAGCCTGACCAACATGGAGAAACCTCGTCTCTACTAAAAATACAAAAAATTAGCTGGGTGTGGTTGCACACGCCTGTAATCCCAGCTGCTCGGGAGGCTGAGGTAGGAGAATTGCTTGAACCCGGGAGGTGGAGATTGCAGTGAGCTAAGATTGTGCCATTGCACTCCAGCCTGGGCAACAAGAGCAAAACTCCATCTCAAAAAAAAAAAAAAGAAGAAGTTACTTGTAGAGATTTATGATGTCAAATGGTACTCTGTGAAAAAAATTCATTTACTTAATTATCATCTCTAAATTCCTATATGAAATTTTTGTATAAATAAGAAAAAAGGTTTTTAAGTTGTACTCACATCATGATGAACTGGACTTGTTATAAAAATGGATCTTCTATTTAATTTTTATAATAAATGGTTTGTGTTTATTAAATGAATATTAATTACAGTTGACCCTTGAGCAGTGTGCATGCTAGGACTGGTGATCCCCTGTGCTGTTGAAAATCTGCATTAGTTTTTGACTCCCCCAAAACTTAACTACTAATTAGCTACTGTTGCCTGCAAGCCTTATGATAATGTAAATAGCCAATTAACATGTATTTTGTATATGTATTATTAAAGTAAGCTACAAGAAAGAAATTATGATTAAGAAACTCATAAAGAAGAAAAATATATTTACTACTCATTGAGTGGAAGTGGATTATCATAGAGATCTTCATCCTGGTTGTCATCATGTTGCGTAGGCTGAGAAGGAGGTGGAAGAGGAGAGTTGGTCTTACTGTCTTGGGGTGGTAGAGATGAAGAAAATCCACATATAGGTGGACTTGTGCAGTTCAAACCTGTGTTGTTCAAGGGTCATTACATAGTGATTTGTGTCACTAAAGATGGACTATCTTTAAAACTGGGAACTTAACAATACCTTTCTGGTACCATAAACAAATGGCAACAAGAACTACAGAACTTAGCCAGTGTGCACCAATACCAATAGGAGATTATTATTATTATTATTATTATTATTATTTTGAGACAGAGTCTTGCTCTGTTGCCCAGGCTGGAGTGCAAAGGTGCGATCTCGACTCACTGCAACCTCTGCCTCGCTGGTTCAAGTGATTCTTCTCAGTCTCACAAGTAACTGGGATTACAGGCACGTACCACCATGCCCAGCTAATTTTTGTATTTTTAGTAGAGACAGGGTTTCGCCATGTTGGTCAGGCTGGTCTCAAGCTCCTGACCTCGTGATCTGCCCGCCTTGGCCTCCCAACGTGCTGGGATTATAGGGATGAGCCACTGTGTCCTGCCAGGAGATTATTTTTTAAAGATACTGAATACAGAAGTCAGAAAAGCAATTCCTTGTTGAGAAGCACAAGTCATGTTGCATATTCTTATACCAACAAAATCTCATTATTATTGACTTTATTCAGCATAAGTTGAAATAGAATGAGGTATATTTACTTTGTTAGTACAAGAAGTGTTCTTCTGTCTGCTGGATAATTGTCATGATAACAGTAATTTTGTTAGAGCAAGACACTCTGTTATCGTTAGCCAAAAGATTATCATAATCAATATTCAAATATCCCAACTCTGGGCTCAATGAATTACAATGAAAGTGCAAAAATGTCCAATGAGAGACTCTAAAAAAAGACAGGAAAAAATAAAAATTAAGTACAGAAATGTTTCTTTTTTCTTGAAGTAGAGTCTCACTCTGTTGCCCAGGCTGGGGTGCAGTGGCACGATGTTGGCTCACTGCAGCCTTTGCGTTTCCGGTTCAAGCAATTCTCCTTCTTCAGGCTCCCAACTAGCTGGAATTACAGGTGTGTACCACCATGCCTGGCTAATTTTTTTTTTTTTTTGTATTTTTAGCAGAGATGGGGTTTCACTATGTTGGCCAGGCTGGTCTTGAACTCCTGACCTCAGGCAGTCCTCCCACCTCGGCCTCCCAAAGCGCTGGTATTACAGTTGTTTGCCACTGTGCTGGGCAGAAACGTTTTCTTTCCTTTTTTTTTTTTTTTTGAGATGGAGTTTCACTCTTGTCACCCAGGCTGAAGTGCAGTGGCATGATCTCGGCTCACTGCAACCTCCGCCGCCCAGTTTCAAGCGATTCTCCTGCCTCAGCCTCCTGAGTAGCTTGGATTACAGGTGCCTGCCACCAGGCCTGGCCCATTTTTGTTAGTTTTAGTATTTTTGTATTTTTAGTAGAGTTGGGGTTTTACCGCATAGGCCAGGCTGGCCTCAAACTCCTGACCTAGGTGGTCCGCCCGCCTCGGCCTTCCAAACTGTTGGGATTACAGGCATGAGCCACTGTGCCCAGCCAGAAATGTTTCATCATAACAAAAATGCTACTATGCCACCTGAATGTAACACCTAATGCATTGTATAATCTGAACTGTATGAGGGCATCTTTAATTTAGTACATATTTATCAAAGGACTTTTTATTTTATTTTATTTTTTTGTTGACCCACAAAAGCAGAAAAGAACTTTTATAGGGTTAGGTTTTGCAAGTTTCAAGAAACATGAATATGGAACAGGTATAGTTTTGATCTTTAAAGTTTTCATAATGGAATAGAGCTGTTCCTATTTTATTTGTGTTTTTTCAATGAAAATATTTTAATTGATTTCTATAATTGTTTACTTAACAAATAACCATCAAGTGTCTTTTAGGTACTAAGCATTTTTCTAATGTTACAGAATGGAAACATTTTATTTCTTTTTTTTTTTTTTGAGACCGTAGTTTCACTCTTGCTGCCCAGGTTGGAGTGCAGTGGTGTGATCTCAGCTCACTGCAACCTCTGCCTCCCAGGTTCAAGCGATTTTCCTGCCTCAGCCTTTCAAGTAGCTGGGATTATAGGCATGCACCACCATGCCCGGCTAATTTTGTGTTTTTAGTAGAGATGGGGTTTCACCAAGTTGGTCAGGTTGGTCTCGAACTCATGATCTCAGGTGATCCACTCACCTCAGCCTCCCAAAATACTGGAATTGCAGATGTGAGCCACCACGCCCAGGATATTTTTCATTTTTTTCAAATCAACAACAGCTAACCACAAATACAAACATTTAAAAAATAGAATCAGGCGCTTGTCACGATCGTTGTAACTTTTATTATTTACTACTTTATTCAGGGCATATTGTGTGCTAGATGCCCTCTGAGAGCTTCTATTTATCATTTATTATGTATTATGTTCAATATGTGCCAGACACTTTAAGCCTATGGTAAAGAATTAAAGGCTTAAAACAGTGGGTGGGATATAAGGTAAGCATGCAGAGTGAGTAGAAGTTTGCCAGGTAAAAAGTCAGAGGAATGATCCTTAACAGAAGGAACATCTGACAAGATTGCGTGTTTGGCAGAAGGAATAGCAAATGTAAAGCTCAGACACTTGAGTAAACTTCACAGGGTTTATGGGTGTTCAATTTTGCTAGTGCAAAAAGTGTAATATGGAAGTGGTTGGGAATGAGGTTAATACCTAGCTAAGGCAACCTTATGAAAGATGCTTTTTAATAGTTCAGTGTAGATCTTAGCCTGTAGGCCATGGGAAATTTATCAGTTAGAATGCTTTTGGCTGCAAATAATGGATGACTTAACTAGAAGTGGTTAAGTAATAAGAACCAGAGTTGTTTTGGTGGTTCAGTGATGTCATTGTATCCCACATGTTGTCCCTCTTTTCGCTGTGCCATTGGCAGTGTTTTGTTCACATCTCCTTTCATGGCTGGCTAATTAGCAACAGCTCTAAACATCATGTTCTCACAAAACAATAGCTCTAACAGCTAGAAGGGCTGCTCTTCTTCATGTTTCTTGTAAATAGGAAGAAAATTCAGAAGCTTGCAGTGGACTTCCTATTTCATTTTATTATTATTATTTTTTCAAGACAGAGTCTCACTCTGTCACCCCAGGCAGGAGTACAGTGGCGTAATCACAGCTCACTACAGCCTTGACTACCGGGCTCAGGTGGTCCTCTCACCTCAGCCTCCCAGGTAGCTGGGACTGCAGGTGCACACCACTACATCTGGCTAATTTTTTATAGAGACAAGATTTTGTCATGTTGCCCAGACTAGTCTCAAACTCCTGAGCGCAAGCCATCCGCCCCCGCCTTGGCCTTCCAAAGTGCTGGGATTATAGGCATGAGTCACCATTCCCAGCCTCCTATCACATTTTATTAGCTGGGTTACATCACATGCTCATTTTAAACCAGTCACTGGGAAAGCAAATGTAGTTACTTTGATTAGCTTAGAATAATCATTTCTCTTGTGAAGCTGGGAAGGGTATTGGGATGATAAATATCCAAGTAGACTTGTGTTTTTCTAGCAAGAAAGATTAAAGAATGGCTATTGGATAGGGAGTCAGCAATGTTTGCTGCAGGGATTCATTGGAGGATTTTGAGCAGGGGATTAGAATAGACCTGAGTATTAGGACGTTCTAGCTATGGTATAAAGCAAGGATTGACAGCTTTTCTGTAAAGTGCCAGACGGAAAATATTTTAGGCCATGTAGTCTTTGTGATAGCTATTCCACTCTGCCATTGTAATGTGAAAGCAGTCATAGATAATACGTAAGTGAATAACATGACTGTTCCTCAATAAAACTTTATTTATAAAACCGTATGGCTGGCTGAGTTTGGCTTGTGGCCTCTATTTTGCTGGCCCCTCATATACAGGATAGATGGAAGGTAACCAGGTAAAGAGATTTGGAAACAAAGGAAGCTTTTGCAGTAGTGAAAGCCATAGTTTCCTTGTCACTAATCCTTGGATTAGTATTCATCCATTATGAGGTTTTTACCATCCATGGTGAAATAAAGTTACGAAGCTCAGTTTATTCATTTTATATTATTTATTCTTTTAGAGATAGGGTCTCGCTATGTTAGGCCAGGCTGGTCTCAAACTCCTGGCCTCAAGTGATCCTCTGGCCTTGGCCTCCCAAAGTGCTGGGATTATAGGCATGAGGCACCATGCCTGACCAGTTTATTCATTTTAAAATGTTGGTCTTTCTCTTCACGTTGTGACTTTTTAAATTAGTTTTGCTTAAAATTTTTTTTTCATTTAAGAAATAACATTAAGAATGCATATTGTTGTTGTTTTTTTGTGAAAGCCATCAGTTAAGATTCCATGTTTAAGAGATGTAAACGGCTGGGTGCGGTGGCTCACGCCTATAATCCTGGCACTTTGGGAGGCTGAGGCGGGTGCATCACGAGGTCAAGAGATCAAGACCATCCTGGTCAACATGGTGAAACCCCATCTCTACTAAAAATACAAAAAAATTAGCTGGGCATGGTGATGCATGCCTGTAGTCCCAGCTACTCGGGAGGCTGAGGCAGGAGAATTGCTTAAACCCCGAAGGCGGAGGTTGCGGTGAGCCGAGATCGCACCATTGCACTCTAGCCTGGGTAAAAAGAGTGAAATTCCATCTCAAAAAAAAAAAAAAAGATATAAACATACTAAGTAAGTAACACATTAAGTAAATATGTTTATATTTCCAGGGGTAGTGGAAATGTAAGGCAGAGGCAGAAAAGAGATTAGTTAGTAGGATTTAGTGATTATTGAGTGTAAGAAGTTAGGGGGCAGCGAGAAATCTCAGGTGATTCATAGGTTTCTACGCTGTGCACAAGCATTTAAACTGGAATTGTCAGGTGAGTAGAGAAGAGCAGCAGGTCTGCAGGGAAGATTAACTTTTTTCTATGCATGTGAATATTTATATAGGATATTAATTCTATTATAGTCTCCAGATATGGTCTCAGAGGCATGCTTTATAAAAAGCATCACAGTCTTATGCTTTCAATATTATATGTTTTTCTATTGTTGATTTAAAGTGTCTTTTACTTTTCTCTTTTTTATAGCGGATGAGAGCTCTGAAGATTCCTTAAGCAGGTAGTATTTTACAGATTAAAAAAATATATTAACTAAAGGAATACAGAGAAAAGAAACTATCTGTTGAGTGCCCTACTCTGGGCTAGACACCATATTATGTGCTTCTCCATATAGTCATCCCAACAGCTTTGGAAAATATCTGTGCTATTATAACCCAATGGTGTAGTTCAGAGAGGTTGATTAATTGGCCCATGACCTCACAGTTAGCAAGCAACTGACCCATGATTTGACCGTCAGCTTGCTTGGCTCCCAAATCCCTTCTCTTGCCTCTCAACATAGATTGTTAGAGACCTGTACAGCCCTGGATCAAGGTACAGGTCCAAATCAGATCAATTCAGAGAGCTACATTTAGTTATATGTTAACTGTTAGAGTTTTTCTTAGAAGCCTGGTCAGTCCAACAATTTGTCTTAATATATTTGATAATTGCCGTGGTAACTAGTACTTTGTCTTTATCGTCAAAGGTTTTAGGTCAGATCTCACTTAACTGTGGCCACAGGGCCATACATTTTACATAAGCAAACGAGGCAAGTCCTAGAAAGGAATTGTTTTACTGTAAGTGAAGGCTGTCTACATATAGACCATATTGTGTTAATTATACTTAGCATCTAGTTAGAGGATGTTTCTGATTTATTTCTCTACCTACTGACTTCTCAGTTTGGTGTTCCTTTAGGCTAGTACTCCAGCTCCATCTGAGTTGTGCAAAGGATATGATTTTGTTTCTCTCTTAAGAAAAATACTGCATAGTATTCTATGGGGTGTGTGTGTGTGTGTGCGTATGTGTATATATATACACACATATGTGTATATATATATATATACACATATACACACACACACCCCCCCACCATATATATATATAACTTATATATGTAACATGTATATAAAATGTTTTATATATATATATATAACATTTTCTTTATTCAGCCAACAGTGTTCTATTATTTTTTCCAATTTCTGCCAGCTAAGTATTTCTCATTTTCCTATCAACAGAATCAAAAGCATATAGAATTTCAGGATTTTAAGGAATCAGGCTAATCAAAATGCCATTTAGTACTGCAATCTGTGTTTAACATTTTGGTCAAATGGTTCAGATGGAGAACCTGAAACTCAAAGAGATTAAATTGATTTATTTGGCTATGACATCCAAACTCATTTCAGAGCGCAGTACTCTTCCTTCTTTATCATCCTACAGGTTAATATTTGAATAATAGAAAGGGTGAGTGGGCCGGGTGTAGTGGCTCACACCTGTAATCACAGCACATTGGGAGGCCAAGGAGGGTGGATCACAGAGTCAGGAGATTGAGACCATCCTGGCTAAAATGGTGAAACCTCCATCTCTACTAAAAATACAAAAAATGAGCTGGGCATGGTGGTGTAGTAGTCCCAGCTACTTGGAAGGCTGAGACAGGAGAATCGCTGCCTGTGGTCCCAGCCACTTGGAAGGCTGAGGCAGGAGAATCGCTGCCTGTGGTCCCAGCCACTTGGAAGGCTGAGGCAGGAGAATCGCTGCCTGTGGTCCCAGCCACTTGGAAGGCGGAGGCAGGAGAATCGCTGCCTGTGGTCCCAGCCACTTGGAAGGCGGAGGCAGGAGAATCGCTGCCTGTGGTCCCAGCCACTTGGAAGGCTGAGGCAGGAGAATCGCTCGAACCTGGGAGGTGGAGGTTGCAGTGAGCCAAGATGGTGCCACTGCACTCCAGCTTGGGTAACAACGCGAGACTCCATCTCAAAAAAATAAAATAAAATAAAAATAAAGGGTGAGTAGATAGAGTGAATCCAGTGGAAGAGCAAAGAATGGAATTAGCAGAGGAAGGCCAAGTTTGAAGAGAAACAACACTGGGTTGGATAGGAACAGGGCTTTTGGAAAAGAGATGAGAATATTGAGGTTTCTGATAAGTTTGATAATGATAAATGATAGGAATGAAGGATAAAGGATATTGGGAATTGTCAGAAAGACATTAAAATAGGGGGTTCAGGGGAGTCCTGAACAGGTTGCTGCTTTTTTGTATAATTGGAAGAACTGACAAACTTTCAGGCTTCTACTGAAAAATGTTAAAATAATTTGAGCCACAGGGGAGAGTCTCTACAGCCAATGGGAATGTGCTATAACTACTTCCACCTCAATTTACAGAGTGGTGGCTTAGAGCCCCTCAAGTACTTTGGAGCTGGAGGCTGCCGAACTACATAGATCTGTGGCCCAGGGAAGGTGTCCCCTCACCTCTGCCTCATTTCCCAATTCTCTGATGTCCTTCCCATGGGCATGTAGGGTAGCACAGGAGTAGGATTGGCTGGCGAGTCAGTCATGGAGCTTCAGTTGGGTAGTTGGTAACATGGCTCTGCTGGTGGCAGATGACTGAGACTCCATTTAACTTGTTTTCCAGGAGCAGGAAATAGAGAGCTCCTAGTCTTGGGCATTTGAGACCATCCTTTCAGGAACTTGTGCTTTGATAGGATGAAGACTTAAAGGTTAGAGATGCTATGGAGCCCTGCAGAAGAGGAATCTGCAAGTGGGAGCCCGTAGGAGGGAAGGTACATAGTACTTAGAGACATAGAGGTGCAACTACCAGGACTCTTTCTCCAGCAGTCTTTTTCTTTGGGTATCTGAGTGCCTATAAAGATTTTTAAGGGCTTGGTAGTTTGTGTGGACCAGAATAAGGCAGGACCTCTGTAGGGAAAATAATGGATTTTATAACTTTTAATGTTTTAATGTTTCTGGGGTGAGTAGTCCCAATAATAGCACATACATTTGTATTTTGACTTTTGTCCTTCTAGCTTTCAAACATTTCAAACATTTCAGGGGACTCCCTATCCTGCTTTAGGGTAAAGGGAAGCAATGAGGCCTTAAATGGTTTCCATGTTGAAGAACAAAGACTGCCATTTTTGAGTGACACAGATTAGTCTTTGAACTGGAGATAGATAGTGGAGAAGGGACATTGTAGCTTTCTACCTTGCTTTATTTATCTTTTTATATTTTTTGAGACAGCTCTTGCTGTGTCACCCAGGCTGGAATACAGTGGCGCAGTCTCGGCTCACTGCAACCGCTGCCTTCTGAGTTCAAGCAATTCTCTTGCTCCAGCATCCTGAGTAGCTGGGATTACAGGCGTGTGCCACACTTCCTGGTTAATTTTTGTATTTTAATAGAAACAGAGTTTCGCCACATTGGCCAGGCTGGTCTTGAACTCCTGGGCTCAGGTTATCTGCCTGCCTCCACCTCCCAAAGTTGTGGGATTACAAGCATGAGCCACTGCATCTGGTCTCCACCTTGTTTTAGATTATCAGGTTTGTTCTGGTTCAGGTAACAAAAGTTATATCAGCCATTAATTGGATTTTCAGTTGAGTCTTCAGGACAGACAATTTGTGAAGACAAAATATTCCCAGGCTCTGCCAATATCTTGGCTGTCACTATTTGTTATAGAACTAAGGCTGTGTCTATTGAATATTTAATAGATTTGAAAAGGTAGAGGTAGCAATAGGTAACTAAAATCTTTTTCAAAAACCAAATTTTAATTATATCAAGAAACATCACTTAATATACAGATAGTTGACCTTTCACTATATTTGTTTTTTTTTTTTTTTTTTTTGGAGAAGGCATCCAGATTGAACTAGGACGTTTTTGTTTTGTTTTTAAAGAAATGAATTCACGCATTTTTTGCATATTTTTATTCTAAAGGCTTTCTGGCAAACCAGGTATTGATGATTCATGGCCTGCCTCAGATGATGAAGATGTCAATTTTGGTACCAAGGTAAAGTGCTCTCATGAAATTCATTTTTTCACTCTGAATCTAGTTTCTTATAGTATTCTCTTAAAATTTAGCAGTGGTCTACTTATCACTGCTTTCTGTTTGTAATGGAAAAGTGGTCAGAGGAAGCCATTTTTTAGAAATATAACCAGTTGAATTCTTTTTTTTTAAACTTTGGTAAATAACAAAGGATTGATAAATAACGTGGTAGAGTGGGGATTGCAAAAAAAAGAACACGCTGGAAAATACACAGTGATAGGAAAATCGTAGTGGGAAAAGTTTTCCTACAGTAGAGGAAATACAAAATGTGGTCTAAGTTTATATGGATAAGCACTCCTACTGTGATTTTAAAATCTTTTTTCATTTTTCTCTGTAGTAAGAATGTTACTGCTTTCAGGAAGTAGTAGATGACCATGTTTAACTAATTAGATGACTTAAAATTAAGCTCTTTACTACATAAGTATTTTTTAAAAACCTGATTGTAAATCCTAATCAGTATTATCAGGGATATCTTATGAACCAAAATCTGTGTTACAGGTTTGTACTTCTCCATGTGCCTTAGTATGCTTAAAGTTTTTCCTTTTCTTCCTTGACTTAAGCTCACACTTGATTGATTAGTCATGCCTCTGGTCTTTTTTCTCCCTACACTTTCATCTTTTAAAAATGATTTATCTTGCTGGGCACGGTGACTCACGGCTGTGATCCCAGCACTTTGGGAGGCCGAGGTGGGCAGATCATCTGAGGTCAGGAGTTCAAGACCAGCCTGACCAACATGGAGAAACCCTGTCTCTAAAATTAAAAAAAAAAAAAGATTTCTCTCAGCCTGAATTTTTCCTCACAGCATACATTTCTTCAGTGACTGTTATTTCAGTCCATGTTTGTAGCTATGTGTGGCTTATTCAGCAATGATTGACTCACAAAGATTATTTTTGTTTTTTTCTCTTTCTTGTAAGAAGCTGAATTTATATAATCTTTTTTTTTTAGCTTTTTGACAAACAGAACAGAAGCAGCCTATAGTATTTGCAATGCCAACCCACTTAAATAAGATATACTAAGAATGAAATGCTTACAGTTTCTCTCACAAGAAGTAATTCATGCAAATATAAATCAGGCATACACATTTCAGAATATATGTAATTAATTTAAAGGTCTTAATGTTTGACTTTTATAATACTCTACCTAGGAATAAATTTTCATTCTAGGCTAATGTGGTTAAGAAAATAATCGAATAGATATCATAGTATTTATATAATAATCAACTATGGGTAAAGGTAGTAACCTTTGGAGAACATCTGGATCATTGCACATAATCCTTACCCCGTGAGAAGATGTAGTAAATAGCAGAATTGAGGTTTAAAGCTACATCTGAGTGACTCCAAAATCTGTGTTTTTTGTGTTAGTTTTTTGTGTTAATGGTGACTATTAAAATTATTTTATCAAATTTGATACTTGTTATTTTTAAAACTTGTTATTCTTGTTTTCTAGAATGTCCCAAAACCAAGCTTAGCAAAGCTAATGACTGCTTCTCAGCAATCCAGGAAAAATTGTAAGCTGTTTGAAGACTGCTTATTCTTTTGTTACTCATTGAGTCTTAATTACATATGTTTTCATTTACTCTGTATTTTGTTTTTACTGTAGTAGAAGCAACATATGGCATTGTGAGAACAGGAAATAGAACTTCGTTTGAGGATAGAGATTCTGATAGTCAAGATGAAGTTGTGGTTGAAAGCCTTCCTACAACATCAATCAAAGTCCAGGGCTTTTCTCATCCTACCTATCCATCAACTGACCCTCTTCCGAAACCTTCCCACAAGTTGTTAGCAAACCCTGCTCTTACAAAGGTAAGTTGTTTTTTAAAAAAAACTTCTTTCCCATACCCTTCCCTTGCCCCCACAATCCACGTAATGATGCATCAATTGAGATGATCACATGGTTTTTGTTTCTAATTCTGTTTATGTGATGAATCACATTTATTGACTTGCATAAGTTGAACCATCCCTGCAACCTTGGAATGAAACCCACTTGATCATGGTGAATTATTACTTTTTGATGTGCTATTGGATTTGGTTTGCTAGTATTTTCTTGAGGATTTTTGTATCTTTATTCATCAGAGGTATTGGTCTGCAGTTTTCTTTCATTGTTATGTCCTTTCCTGGCTTTGGTATTAGGGTGATACTGGCTTCATAGAATGAGTAGGAAGGATTTCCCCCTTCTCAGTCTTTTGGAATAATTTCAGTAGAATTGTTACCAGTTCTTCTTTGAATGTCTGGTAGAATTTAGCTGTGATTCCATATGGCCCTGGGCTTTTTTCTTGTTGGCAGTTTTAAAATTACTGATTCAGTCTTACTGCTTATTACTGGTCTATTCATGATTTCTGTTTCTTCCTGATTCAAGCTAGAGGAGTTATGTTGTTCCAAGAATTTATCCATTTCCTGTAGATTTTCTAGTTTGTGTGCATAGAGGTGTTCACAGTAGTTTTGAATGATCTTTTGTGTTTCTGTGGTATCACTTGTAAGGTCTCCACATTTATTCCTACTTGAGCTTATTTGAATCATCTCTCTTTTCTTAGTTAATGTAGCTAGTGGTCTATCAACTGTGTATCTTAAAAAAAAAAACCCCGCCAGTCGTGGTGCCTCACGCCTGTAATCCCAGCGCTTTTGGAGGCCTAGGCGGGCAGATCACCTGAGGTCAGGAGTTTGAGACCAGCCTGGCCAACATGGTGAAACCATGTCTGTTCAAAAAATACAAAAAAATTAGCTGGGCATGGTGGGAGTGCTTGTAATCCCAGCTACTCAGGAGACTCAGGCAGGAGAATCACTACAACTTGGGAGGTAGAGTTTACAGTGAGCCAAGATCATGCCATTACACTTCAGCCTGGGTGACAAGAGTGAAACTCCAACTCAAAAAACCCCCAAAAAACCCCAAGAAATCCCAACTTTTTGTTTCATTGATCTTTTGTATTGTTTTTGTTATAAATACATTTAGTTCTGCTCTGATCTTTGTTATTTCTTTTCTTCTCGTAGCTTTGGGTTTGGTTTATTCTTGTTTCTCCAGTTTCCTGTGGTATTTTTTTTGCAATTATTTTCTTTTTTTTTTTTTTTTTTTTTTAAAGAAGGAAAGAGAGAAAGGAAGAGGAAGAGATTTTAGAAAAAGAGAGAAAAGGAGAAAGAAAGAAACAGCAAAAGAAAGAAAAAATGAAAAAGAAAGAGGAAGAGATTTTAGAAAAAGAGAAAAGGAGAAAGAAACTGCAAAAGAAAGA
>CAUYQU010036446.1:0-11838 GCA_963574635.1 Cheracebus regulus
GTCCTCTGGGACCTCAACCACCCTCTGAAACTGAAGGTTTTCTGGAACCTCTGATACCTCCTTTACTGGAACATCTCCTGGAACCTGAAACACCTTCTCCAGCTGAAGGTTTACTGAGACCTGAGACACCTCAGCCATGTGCCTTTCCTAAGGGAACTCAACCACCTCCTGCACTCGAGTGCGCCCTGGGACCTCAATCACCTCCTGTCCTCTGGGAACTCAACCACTTCCTGCACTCAAGTGCCCCCTGGGACCTCAGCCACCTCCTGTACCCGGGTGCCCCCAGGACCTCAGCCACCTCCTGCACCCGGGTGCCCCCTGGGATCTCTGCCACCTCCTGCACTCGAGTGCCATCTGGGACCTCAACAGCCTCCTGTACTAGAGTGTCCACTGGGACCTCAGCTGCCTCCTGCACCCGGATGCCCCCTGGGACCTCAGCTGCCTCCTGCACTCAAGTGTCCCATGGGACCTCTACCACCTCCTGTGCTCGAGTGCCATCTGGGACTTCAACCGCCTCCTGTACTAGAGTGTCCACTGGGAACTGAACCACCTCCTGCACCCGAGTGTCCACTGGGACCTCAACCGCCTCCTGCACCCAAGTGTCCCCTGGAACCTCAACCACCTCCTGCACCCGAGTGTCCCCTGGAACCTCAACTGCCTCCTGCACCCGAGTGTCCACTGGGACCTGAACCACCTCCTGCACCCGAGTGTCTACTGGGACTTCAGCCTCCTCCTGCACCCGAGTGTGCACTGGGACCTGAACCGCCTCCTGCACCCGAGTGTCCACTGGGACCTGAACCGCCTCCTGCACCCGAGTGTCCCCTGGAACCTCAACTGCCTCCTGCACCCGAGTGTCCACTGGGACTTCAACCTCCTCCTGCACCCGAGTGTCCACTGGGACCTGAACCGCCTCCTGCACCCGGGTGCCCCCTGGGACCTCGGCCGCCTCCTGCACTCAAGTGTCCCATGGGACCTCTACCACCTCCTGTGCTCGAGTGCCATCTGGGACCTCAACTGCCTCCTGTACTAGAGTGTCCACTGGGAACTCAACCACCTCCTGCACCCGAGTGTCCACTGGGACCTCAACCGCCTCCTGCACCCGAGTGTCCACTGGGACCTGAACCGCCTCCTGCACCCGAGTGTCCACTGGGACTTCAACCTCCTCCTGCACCCAGGTGCCCCCTGGGACCTCGGCCGCCTCCTGCACCCGGGTGCCCCCTGGGACCTCGGCCGCCTCCTGCACCCGGGTGCCCCCTGGGACCTGAACCGCCTCCTGCACCCCGGTGCCCCCTGGGACCTCGGCCGCTTCCTGTGCCCGGGTGCCTCCTGCGATCTCAGCTGCCTCCTGCACCCGAGTGCCCTCTGAGACCTCATCCACCTCCTGCATTCAAGTGTCCTCTGGAACTTCAACCCCCTCCTGTATTATAGGCTCCAGTGGGACCTCAACAATCTCCTGCACTCGAGTTTTCTCTGGAATGTCCACCACCTTCTCCACTCGAGTGCACTCTGGGACCTCAATAACTTTCTCCACTACAGTGTCCTCTGAGGTCTCAACTACCTTTTCCACCTGATGATCTACTGGGACCTGAGACACCTCCTCTACTCAAGTGCCCAGAGGGACCTCAGCAGCTTTCTCCACTTGAATGTCCCCTGGAACCTCAACCACAAGCTGCACTCGAGTGTCCTCTGGGACCTCACCACCTCCTGTACTCGAGTGTCCGCTGGGACACCTGAGTGAGGACCAAGTCAGCTGAGCCACACAAAGATCCCTGATCCACAAAAACTGTGAGATAATAAATGTGCCTTGTTTTAAGCCACCAAGCTTGGGAGCAACTTGTTACACAGCAGGAGATAACTACTACACCATCACTGTGATCTCTTTTCTGGCCTTTGAACACATCTCATTTATTCTCTTTCTTCTTATCCTGTTTTCTTCACCAAGACTGTCACTGACCTTGCTCAGGGTCTGTCCAATTCCTTACCACCCAGCTCAGTTTCCACTTTCCCTCTGAGTCTTTCTGATTATTTCAACTCATGATGGTTTTTCTCTTCCACAGACACAGGCTTTATTGTCTCAAGCAGGCCAGGGTTTCTTTGGGCATTCCCCTGTCCTTGGAATAGCACAGCCTAAAAAACAGCACAGCAGGATTTATTTTTATTTGTTTATTTTCTGTCCTTCCTATCTTTGTATTAGATACCCTTTCACTTTTTTCTTTCCTTTTTTGAAGATACAATATGTAGTTATTAACTAGAGTCACCATGCTGTACAATGAGTCTGTTGAATATATTTCTCCTATTCAACTGAAATTTTGTATCTTTTCACCAACATTTCCTCAACTTCTTACCCCACACCCCATATGTCAGCCTCCAGTAACCACTGTTCTTCTCTCAGCTTTGAAGGGGTAGCCAGCCAGTTCGATGCCACCAGCCGAATGGCCTGGGAAAACACACTTGCACTAGACATGATCCTAGCAGGAAAAGGGTGTGTATCTGTTCTGCTGGGTGGAAAGTGTTGCACTTTCATTCCCAACGATACTGCCCAGATGGGACCGTCACAAAAGCCTTACAAGGGCTAACAACTCTAGCCAACACATTGGCAAAAAATGCCAGAATTAATAACCCATTTACTAACTGGCTAGATGGTTGGTCCGGAAAATGGAAAGGAATGATCGTTTCTACCCTAACATCCCTTACAATAGTGGCTGGAGTCCTAACAGCTGCAGGGTGTTGCATTATCCCCTGTGTTAGAGGGTTAACCCCAAAATTAATCAACGGCCATCAACAGACAAATGCCCATAACGTATCAACTGTTACTAGAAACCAAATCAGACCTACTCTCTAATAATAAAGAGAATCAACAGCTCTTAAAACAATTTAAGATGCAAAGAACACAAAATAAATAAGGAAATGGGACCAAACAGGGAAATAAAGAAAAGAGAAGGGAATTGCAGGAAATAACACATAGGGTAGTCTATTTCTAAGACAAAGTGCCTCTGCAGGTTGGGCCTGCAGACTATGGAAGGACAGGATCTACCAGGCCCCTGCTTTAATGGACAGTGCCTGTTGTTGGGGCCCCTTTAGCTGCCTTCACCTGAACCAAAGAGTTTAGTCTAGAATGAAAGTTTACTAGCCTGCAAAATGCTCGCTGTATCTACTCATCACCTTGCCTGACTACCTGGGTCACAAGTCAAATACTTTAAACGCCCCCAAGCTGACTGTCATTGCAATACATTATGGGCTGCAGCAAGATTCAGTGAGACGACCCTAAAGAAAACACCTAAAAGCCCCAACTCAACGACCGACAGGTGACATCCGCGAAGGCTGTGACCCCACAGTGCTCAGTCTATGAGAAACAGTGGGATAGACTTTGTGGGAAATAGATGCTCAGTGTCACAAAGAAGAATCAGCACTGAGACAAAGGCTCTCTCAGCAACGCAACTCTTACTTCCTGGACTGCAGGAAGGGTACCCTCACCAGCCATCATGCCGCGAGAGCACAATGAACAAATGGAAACACACAAGTTTATCCTCACGCATTTGGGGTTGTCCTTACTGCAGTGTCTGATCCCCGTTGGCTGAAGTCAGACCTCACAATCTAAACTAAAACCTGATTGGGGAACAGCTTAAAACTTTTCTAAGCAGGTAAAAGCAACGGAGAGCTGGGACATGCCTGTGAGCAGGTCCAGCACAGATACCTTGGTTAAAGTACAAGGACACAGAGTGTACTACACACCTGTAAGCACGGCATGTTTAATAGCTACATAAGATAGGACTTAACAAAGTTATTAGCACACTATTTTTTAACAAGAAAGTTTAAAAAGGAACTTTTTTACTTCCAACAGACTTGCGCTCTAGGAGACAAACTGCTGCTTGTCACTGTGCCGGGTGTGCCTGCCCACCAGACACCCAGTCTTGCAAGACCATCACCAAAAGTCTCACTTCCACTGTTCTCTGTGTCTCCGAGCCCATTCTTTGGGTTTGATGGGTGAATTTGTCTCTCACACTTGCAAGATCCGGTGCCTGGTGGGCAGGCACACCCAGTGTGGTTACAACAGCAGTGTATCCCTAGTGCACAGGTTCCTCACAGGCTGAGCACTGTGGGGCTGCAGTCTTCCCAGATGTTGCCTGTTGGTCGTTGATTTGGAGCTTTTAGGTGTTTTCTTTAGGGTTGTCTTGCTGAATCTTGCTGCAGCCCATAATGCATTGCAGTCGTGGTCAGGTCTGGGGATCTTTAAGTATTTGACTTATGATCTTGGCAGCCGGGTAAGCTAATAAGAATAGATAAGGCAAGCTGTTTGGCAGGCTGGCACGTTTTCATTTTAGAACTTTGTGGTTCAGGTGAGGGTGACTAAGGGGCCCTGATGAGCAGGCACTGGCTATTTAGGCAGGGGGTTAGTGTATCTTGTTATTTTGTAGTCTGAGGACCCATGCCTATATGAGGCGTTCTAATTTGAAAATGGACCACCAGATACATCATTTTCTACAGTCAGAGAAAGTAGTTATGAGCCAGAAGCTAAAATCATGAAGAAACTGAGGAGAGGGTGATGTGGGTAGCAGCCAGCACATGACGCGGCAGAGACGGAGCCTCTGGAAGAGGGAGCGGGGTGGGCTGGTGGGGAGGGAGATGTCACCTATCCTCTGCGACCACTTCCCAAACTGAATTTTTGGGCTTCTCAGATTATTCAATTCCTCTAAGTCCTTCCTTGCTTTTGTCTGATGATGCCCCCCATTCTGAAAGTGAGCTCTTGAAAGCTCCCTCATTATCAATATCATTATCATCATTATTATGATCATCGTTAGAAACAGGGGCTCACTGTGTCACTCAGGCTGCAGTGCGGTGGTGTGATCCCGGCTCCCTGCAGCCTCCAACTCCTGCTCTCAAGTGATCTTCCTGCCTCAGCTTCCTGAGTAGCTGGGACTACAGGTGGGTGCCACCATGCCCAGCTATTTTGTTTTTAATTTCTTTCATAGCGATCGGGTCTTGCTATGTTGCCAAAGCTGGTGTTGAATTCTTGGGCTCAAGTGAGCCTCCTGCCTCAGTTTCCCCAGATTACAGGGATGAGCCACTGCACCAGGCCTGGGTGGTGCTTTGACCCTAAGTTCCACCTGCCAACTTGCTGCTCTGGATTCTTTTCTTTTCTTTTCCTATCCTTGTTTTTTCCTTTTGCTGTTACTCATCTCCCTTTTTATGTTCAACATGTCTCTATCACTTTGTTTTAGGTGAATTTCTTGGAAAACACATGCTAAAATGTTGCATTCCACAGCCTCCATCTTTACCAGAATTCAGTGTCCTCCTGAGGACTCCCGATTCTGTTTTCTCATTAGAACATCTCCTCAAGGAGTGCTGCAGGTGAGCACATTGGTGACATATTGCTATGTTCCTGGGCAAGTACATGTTGACACGCTGCTGTATTCTTAGGTGAATACACCAGTGACGTGTTGCTGTATTCTTAGGTGAACACACAGGTGACATGTTGCTGTATTCTTAGGTGAATGCGCCGGTGACACATTGCTGTATTCTTAGGTGAACACGCCGGTGACGCGTTGCTGTATTCTTAGGTGAACACACAGGTGACATGTTGCTGTATTCTTAGGTGAATGCGCCGGTGACACATTGCTGTATTCTTAGGTGAACACGCCGGTGACGGGTTGCTGTATTCTTAGGTGAACACACAGGTGACGTGTTGCTGTATTCTTAGGTGAATACACTGGTGACATTTGCTGTATTCTTAGGGAAGTACATTGGTGACATGTTGTATTCCTGGGCAAGTACACTGGTGGCATATTGCTGTATTCTTGTTCTTCATGTCTAGCAGCTCATCCAAGTTTACAAGAATATTCCTAAAGATTCATTTTCACCATCAGTTGTACCCAAAACTTGGTTAGCCATTTTACCAGGCAGATTCAGCTTTCCCTTTGTTTTGGAAACCTTCTCTTCTGTGCTTCCTCACAGTCTCCTCCCTCTGCCTCTTTTCCTCCCGCTGAAGCTCCAACGTTTGCACCTCATGTCCTAGGTCTGTTTCAAATCTTTTCTCTCATCTTTTCAATGTCTTTGTGTTCCTGTCAATTCAAGATTTTTCTTCTACTTAATCTTCAAGACCACTAATCTGATTATCTTCAGTTCATTTGCAATTGTTTTTCAGTAGACTTTATTTTTTGGAAGAATTTCCAGTTCACAGCAAAATTAAGCAGGAAGTGCAAAGAGGTCCCATAGCCACGTGACCCCACATGTGCACGGCCTCCCCTACTGTCAACATGCCACACCAGAGTGGCACATTCCTCACGATTGATGAGCCTACGTGGACACATCATTATCACCCCAAGTCCTTAGTCCACACTGGAGTTCACATTCCATGTTGCACATTCTGTATCAGAAATTAAAGGGAGACAGGTGCTGAAAACCAAGACAATGGGAAAGACTTCAAATGCACATCAGGGGCCTTTGGCCGTTCCCATCACAAGCCAGAGGACCCAGGCCTAGGGCCCCACTCCCCAGAAACTTATCAGGTTTTCATAAGTATAATAAGAGGACAGACACGGATCGCCACTCTGTTCTGTGGCTCTTTGCGGTCCAAGTCCTTCTCCAAACCCTTCCCATTCCAATCTTCTCCCAGACCATGGTCTCCAATGCTGTTCCCAAGTTCTGTCCAGCCCAGAGTTTCCAGTGAAGCCTAAAACCTTATCCACAACCTCACAGCCTCCGTGCCTGCTGTGCTGCAGAGCAGAGGCTGAAATGGGTCGGAGTGAAAGGAGAGTCGAAGTACTACTTACTCAAGCTACCATCTTCCATGAACACCCTCCCAATTTTAATTCTGAAAAGACATGCAAAATTTCTAAATGTTAGTCAACAGAAGTCAACAGGGAATCAAAATAGACATACACTATGGTAGGGAGGCCTGGAGATGGGTGAGTAACCTAAACACAGACGCTGCTGACTGAGCTGTTAAATTCTCCATTTAATCAGGTAAAAGGCTGCCTTTATGAGAAGCAGAGTGCGTTTCTGCAGATATTAACGTATAGTTTGCCAATCTGGAGGGCACCTCATCAGGACTGCGATCAGAAGTAGGGACTGATGGGGAAGCAGAAGGAAAGGAGAAGAATTCTCATGCAAAAGGGAGGAGTCCCAGGCAAGGGCAGCTGGGCCTGGGGCCTGAGGAAGAAGGCAGCCAATGGGAACCAATGCCTCAGAGCGTGGCCAGGAGAACTGGGCAGCAGGGACACGCGGTAAGCAGACTCCGGTTTTCTTTTCAGTAACGTGCTCCTCGTGCTCTCCTCGGGGTGCAGCATGCATCCCTTAAACAAAGTATCCTCGGATTAGCAATGGTTTGGTGGTGACAGTGTCTTAGTTATTGCTGCTATAACAGAATAGCTGAACTGGGTAGTTCATGAAGAACAGACGCTTACTCTGTCACAGCCCTGGAGGCTGGAAAGTCCGAGATCAAGGTGCTGGTGTCTGGTGTGGGCCTTCTTACTGTGCCCTCACACGTTGGGAGGCAGAAGGACAAGAGAGCCTGAATCTGGTGTCCTCACACGGAAGGAGAGCAGAGAGGACGAGTGCTTTCCAAGTCCTTCTTACAGCATCACCAACCCACGACAAGCACCTCCCGCTAGGACGCACCTCTCAGCACTCTGGCATTGGGGACGACGCTTCCAACACATGAACGTCGTCGGGGGACACACGCAGACCGTGGCAGAAAGGAACCTCTCTTTTCCTCATGGCGTAAAACTGAGCAGGGACCCAAAGCGGGCCGCTGGGAAAGCAGCCTGAGCCAGGTGAACACTCTGAATGGGGAACAGAGAACACAACAGCAGAGAGATCTGTGGGATTTTCAGAAATACTTGAGAAGAGGAAAAGATTCTCTGCAAACACCAGAATGACATTATATTATTATTTGTATGGTAAAGGAAAAAAATACTGGCTGGGTGTGGTGGCTCATGCCCGTAATCCCAGCACTTTGGAAGGCCAAGGCAGGAAGATCGCTGCAGATAAGGGGTTTGAGACCAGCCAGGGCAACATGGCAGGACCCATCTCTACAAAAACTTTAAAAATTAGCTGGGTATGGTGACACACACCTATAGTCTCAGCTACTCAGGAGACTGAGGTAGGAGAATCCTTTAAGCCCAAGACTTAGAAGCTGCAGTGAGCTGTTATCACACCACTGCACTCCAGGCTGGGTGTCAGAGCAAGACCTTGTCTCAAAAAAAAAAAAAAAAAAAAGGAGGGGATCTCCAATGATATCGTTTGGATGTCCCCTCCAATTCTTATGTTGGTGGGGCAGGATAAAAGATGTTCGGATCGGCCGGGCGCGGTAGCGCACACCTGTAATCCCAGCACTTTGGGAGGCCAAGGCAGGTGGATCATGAGGTCAAGAGCTCGAGACCATCCTGGCCAACATGGTGAAACCCTGTCTCTACTAAAAATACAAAAATTACCCGGGCGTGGTGGCACGTGCCTGTGGTCCCAGCTACTCAGGAGGCTGAGGCGGAAGAATCACTTGAACCCAGGAGGCGGAGGTTGCAGTGAGCCGAGATTGTGCCACTGCGCTCCAGCCTGGCGACAGAGCAAGACTCCGTCTAAAAAAAAAAAAGTGTTTGGATCGTAGGGGCAGATCCTTCATAAACACCTTAGCACCATACCCTTGTTGATGACTGAGTTGACCCATGATCCGGTTGTTTAAAAATGTGTAGGCCGGGCGCGGTGGTTGACGCCTGCCGTCCCAGCACTTTGGGAGGCTGAGGTGTGCGGATCAGCTGAGGCCAGGTGTTTGATACCCACCTGGCCAACATGGCAAAACCCCATCTTGGCTAAAAATTCAAAAAGTAGCCAGGCATGGCAGCGCGTGCCTGTAATCCCAGCTACTCAGGAGGCTCAGGCAGGAGAATCGCTTGAACCTGAGAGGCGGAGGCTGCAGTGAGCTGAGATCACGCCACTGCACTCCAGCCTGGGAGACAGAATGACACTTCGTTTCAAAAATAAAAATAAAAATGTGTGGCACCTCTCCCCCGCTACCTGTTCTCACCATGTGGAGTGCCTGTGCCCGCTTCATCTTCCATCAGGAGTAAAAGCTCCTTGAGGGCCTCACCAGAAGCCGAGCAGATACTGATGCCATGTTTGTACAGCCTGCAGAATCATGAGCCAGTTAAGCCCCTTCCTTTACAAATTGCCCAACCTCAGAAAATTGTACCAGGAGTGAGGTGTTACTATTAAAGACACCTGAAAGTGTGGAAAGGACTTTGGAACTGGGTAATGGGCAGAGACTGGAATAGTTCTTCTGGAGGGCTCAGAAGAAGACAGGAAGATGAGGGAAAGTTTAGAGTGTCTGAGACAGCATAAATGGTTGTGACCAAAATGCTGATAGTGAAAAGGACAGTGAAGTCCAGGCTGATGAGGTCTCATGTGGAAATGGGGAACTCATCGAGAACTGGGTCAAAGGTCACTCTTGTTATGCTGTGGCAGATACCCTAGGAATCTGTGGACATCTGTACTTAGGAGTGATGATTTAGGGTATCCACTGGAAGTAATTTCTAAGCAGCAAAACATTTGAGGCATGACCTGGTTCCTCCTAACAGCCCACACTCAGATGCAGGAGCAAATAAATGACTTTTTAAAGGAAACACAAAGCATAAAAGCTTGGAAAACTTGCAGCCTGGCCAAGTGACACAGCAAGAAAAAGCATTATCAGGAGAGGAATTCAAGAAGGCTGTGGAGCAACCACTTGCTAGAGAGATTTGCATGAATAAAAGGGAGGCAGGGGCTGATAACCAAGACGATGGGAAAGAGACTTCAATGTATCGCAGGGATCTCCGCCCCTTCCCGTCACAAGCTACAGGACCCAGGCCTAGGGCCCCACTCTCCTGTGCAGCCTCGGGACATCATTCTCCGCATCCGGGCCACTCATAGGGGCCCAGGTACAGCTCAGGCCACTGCCTCAGAGGGTGGAAGCCACACGCCTCGGTAGCTCCCACGTGGTGTTAACGCTGCAGGCATGCAGAGTGCAAGAGCGAAGGTTTGGCCACCTCCGCCTAGAGTTCAGACCGTCTGTGAGAAATCCTGAGGGCTCAGGCAATCGTCTGCTGCAGGGCGGAGCCCCCACAGAAAACAACTACTAGGGGAGTGTGAAGGGGAAATGTGGGGTAGGAGGTCCCACGCCGAGCCCCCACTAGTGCGCTGCCTATGGAGCTGTGGGAAGGAGGCCACCGTCCTCTAGGTCCCAGAATGGTGGAGCCACTGGCAGCTTGCATCCTGAGCACAGAAGAGCTGCAGGACTCAACTCCAGCCCGTGACAGCAGCTGGACGGAGTGAACCCTGCAAAGTCACAAGGGTGGAGTTGCCCAGGGCCTTAGGCGCCCACCCCTCACCAGTGCACCCTGGATGTGGGACAGGGAGTTCAAGGAAATTATTTTGAGCTTTAAGATTTAATGGCTGCCCTGCCGGATTTCAGACGTGCATGGGGTCTGCGGCCCTTTCCTTTCGGCAGATTTCTCCTTTGGAATGGGAATGTTTACCCAATGTCTCCACCCTCTTTGGAATGAGAATGTTTACCTGATGTCTACACCCTCATTGTATCTTTTTTGGCCTTTTTTTTTCTTCTTTTGAGCTGGAGTTTCACTCTTATCACCCAGGCTGGCGTGCAGTGGCACAATCTTGGCTCACTGCAACTTCTGCCTCCCAGGTTCACGATTCTCCTGCCTCGGCCTCCCAAGTAGATGGGATTACAGGTGCACCCAACCACACACAGCTAATTCTGTCATTTTAGTAAAGAGGGTTTCTCCATGTTGGCCAGGCTGGACTTGAATACTGGACTCAGGGGATTCACGTCTTGGCCTCCCAAAGCGCTGGGACGATAGGTGTGAGCCGCTGCACAGCCCCTCATTGTATCTTGGAGGTAAATAACATGTTTTGATTTTTACAGGTTCCTAGGTAGAAGGAACTTGGACTTGGAATGAGTCAAGACTTTGGGGAACTGTTGGGCAGAGAGGATTGTGTTTTACCGTGTGAGCAGGCCATGAGATTTGAGGGGTCAGGGATATCATGATATAGCTGGGAGGTCCCCTCCAAATCTCTTGCTGTAATGTAATCCCCAGTATTGAAGGAGGGGGCTGCGGGGAGGTGTCCGGATCACGGGGTGGATCCCTGTGAATGGCTCAGCGCCATCCCCTTGGTGATGAGAACATTCACTCAGATCTGTTTGTTCACAAGTGTGTGGCCCCAGCCCCTTGGTCCCACGCTTACCATGTGGTGGGCCTGCCCCTGCTTCGCCTTCCGCCATGAAGAAAAGCTCGCTGAGGGCCTCCCCAGAAGCCGAACAGAGGTGGGTGCCATGCCTGTGGAGCCCGCAGAACCATGAGCCAATCAAACCTCTATCCTTTGTACATCATCCAGCCTCAAGCATTTCTTTAGAGCAATGCAAAGAATGGTCTGATATACCCAGAAAGCTGAGAATGGCATGAGTAAAATATTACTTAATATAATATATATGAATATTTATATTTATATTATGCTTGCAGAAATCTACCAAATCTATCTCCAGGAGACATGATAATGAGCAATTTGTTTTCTTCTTCGTGTTTCCTGTAAAGACCATGGATAACTTTTGAAATCTAAAAATGTAAAGTTAATATTATTAGGGAAGTCAACGCAGGAAGATGAGGGCGCTAGGGCAGAAGCTGTCACCCATTGGTCACATGTGGTCAGCACAGAGCAGGAGACCAGCACCCTGGGGCTCTGTGGGAAGCACCCACAGCCTGGAGCTGAGGTTTTAATTGTAGGGGACAAAACAAATGGGGGAAAGACAAATTTAGCACACAAAGAAAACAGATGCTCAACTGAGTCAGGAGG
>CAUYQU010036447.1:0-57984 GCA_963574635.1 Cheracebus regulus
GCAACCTCCGCCTCCTGGGTTCAAGCAATTCTCCTGCCTCAGCCTCCTGAGTAGCTGGGATTACAGGTGCGCGCCACCATGCCCGGCTAATTTTTAAATTTTTAGTAGAGACAGGGTTTCACCATGTTGGCCAGGCTGGTCTTGAACTCCAGATCTCAGGTGATCCACCTGCCTCAGCCTCCCAAAGTGTTCGGATTACAGGTGTGAGCCATTGCACCTGTCTGGCTGTGAGCTTCAGTCTGGTTGTAAAGAGAAAACAGAAACTGGTACCTAAATTTCCAGGTAAAATGAGGTAGGTGCTATAAAGAAGGGGCAGTTTCCTAAGACACTTCATTGGAGGATAGCACAGCCAGCTGGGCAGGACCAAGGGAGGGAGAGAAATCAGGAAAAATTTAATGACGGGAGAATTGTAGGAGTAAAACAAAGATAGGAAGCGTTGCAGATAGAAATAGGCGTGTAGAGCAGTTTTTTGCTAGACCTCTTCTCACCCAAAGTATCTATTTTCATGTCTTTGACAAGTAGCAGTAAGTACTCTCTTCAGTATCTACAAAACTGATTTCTTCTCCATCCTTCTGTCTGTGCCTTCCTTGGGTGTAGGCTCTATGTCTACTTGTAGAGGTTCCTGACAGGCCACTTGCCTCCAATGCAGCATTCCTTTCCAACTGATTTTCAGTGTTACTGTTGGAGGGGAACTTTTACTGGCAGGAGCTTTCTGAAATGCAAATGTGGCCAAGTCCTTCCTCTATTTAAAATCTTTTGATGAACAAACATCTTCTGCAGAATAAAGTCCAAGTCTTGGCAACCAAGGCCTTTCATACTGGGCCTCTGCCTACCTCTTCGGTTCTGTGTGCTGTTCCTTTGACCTGCACCACAGCATTTGATTTCCTGAAGCCACCGTCGTCTGTCCATACCTTATGTGCTATTCCTGCTATAAGGAATGTCTTCCTTCCTCTCATCTGCCCAGGTGACTCCTGTATGTCTTCAAAATCCAACTTAAGCACCTCCTCTAAGGAGCTAATGGATTTGGGTGTGCCACATCTCTGATCCCAGAACCCCACTTACGTTCTTTCTATGTGACATTTGACACAGACTCAAGTGTAAACCGTTGGTTCAGTCTCTTGTCGCCATTAGACTCTGTGTTGCCTGGAGGTAGGAGCTATCTCATTCCTATGTCCCCAGTACCTAACAAGATTTCACAGTATAGTTGCTTGATAAATGTTTGTTGCATTTCAGACAGATTATGGCATGAGCCATACCGCAAAGGATCTGTCAGGGAATGGATGGGGCTGTCTGGTCTGCCTAGACTCCAAGAGATGCACTGGGAGCCATAGGGACTAAGCCTGGAAAAAGGGTTGTGCTGGCTCTTTGAAGGCCTTGGGACACAGGCCAAGGGGTTAGGACTTTAGATGGTCGGTAGAGGAGAACCATGAGGTGTTAGATGATCAGAGCTGGCCCAAAGATGGGGAGGATGGGTTGGAGAAGGGGAAGATGGGGGGTGAGAGAAAACAGGCAGCTATTAGCTCTGTTTTACAGAAACAGAAGCTTAAGGAGAATGTGACTACCCAAGACCACACAGCTGGTAGTATGGCAGAACTAGAAGTTGAACCAGTTACTTCTGGACTATGCCAAGTTCAGAGATCCTTGTACCACACCAATAAGGAGTATACAGTAGATGAGGCTTCAAGGTTGTCCAAGTGTGAGAGGGATCCTGTATCAGTCAGGATAGGTTATACTGCAAACACAGTACTCAAAATCACTGTAGTTTAACAAAATAACAGTTACTTTCTATTCACACAAAGTCCACTCTGGTGCTGGATAAAACCTTAGGGCAGCTTAGCAATCCAGGGTGCTTTGATCTGCTAGCACTCCTCCTCAACATGTGCTGCAATTCCCACAACAGGGAAAGAGTGTTTGGAGAATCAGGCCCTGGCTGCATTTCAGAAGGGACACACATTACTTCCCATTATAGGCTACTGACCTATAATGACTAGTCCAGTGACCCCACTTGACTATACAGGGACTGGGATGCACAGCCTTTTGTGTGTCCAGGAAGGGAAGAGAACAGGAAGTATTTGTGGGAAATACTAATGCCTACCCAAGACATCGTGGAATGATGCCTACAAGGAAGGAGGCACAGGCCAGTCTGAGGAACCGACAGATGTACAGAAGAGAGTGGTTTTGCTCGGGATTTGGGTGTTAGAATCAGGGCTGTTCTGGTCACCACAGAGAAAGGTCCTCTCTTCATTGTTGTGGGTGAGCTAGAGTGTACACTGTACCAGTGGGTTCTCACCTGTAGCAACATCTGCAGAATTTGGGGAACTATGAGGACAGAGGAAAGGGTGACCTCACTCAGATGGTGGTTGGCAAGAGGCTTCGGTTCTTTGCCATGTGGGCCTTTCCATAGGGCTACGTAAGTGTCCCACAGTATGGCATCTGGCTTTCCCCAGGGCAAATAGAGAGGGGAAGAGGGGAGAGAGAGAGTAGAAGACATGGCTTAGCCTTGGAAGTCACATGTCATCACTCTGCCTTTTTTTTTTTTTGAGACAGAGTCTCACTCTGTCACCTAGGCTGGAGTGCAGTGGCGTGATCTCAGCTCACTGCACAACCTCCACCTCCCGGGTTCAAGTGATTCTCCTGCCTCAGCCTTCTGAGTAGTTGGGAATACAGGCATGCATCACCACATCCAGCTAATTTTTTAATCTTTAGTAGAGATGGGGTTTCGCCATGTTGGCCAGGCTAGTCTCTAACTCCTGACTTCAGGTGATCCATCTGCATTGGCCTCCCAAAGTGGTGGGATTACAGGCGTGAGCCACCGCGCCTGGCCACTCTGTCTTTTTTAATTGCACATACATACCAACCATGATTCACTGTGGGAGGGGACCACACAAGGGCATGAATACCAGGCAGGGATAATTGGAGGTCATCTTGGAAGCTGCTACAGGGGAACAGGTAACCAACAGGGAGCCTCATCTGGAGGGTGGTATCCTCTTAAGCCCTTCCTGCTCAGCTCATCGTTCCTCTCTGCCCCTATTGAGGAAGCTGTGAGGGGAAGACTGCAATGACCTTATTATGAAGGAAGCAGGACCAGTACAGATGGTCATCTGCATTTTGCAGAAACCCAAGGCACGAAGCCTGACTCCTATGTGCTCCCGAAGCAGGCTACATGTGCAGCACCCACAGCCTTACCCATGCCTCCTGGGTTTTAGGCGTTCGTAGGCCTATCTCTGCCATTTGTATACGGCCCCTTGCACTCCACATTCGCCTCTGCAGCACCTGGGCTAGGTACAGAAGAGCTGCCGCACCCTCTTCAGAGGGAGCCAAGCCGGATCTGCTTTCCTCCACAGCCGCTGCATCTGCCCCAGGGCACTACTGTGCCGAGTATGAGAAGGCAAGTTTTTTTTGAGACACGGAGTCTAGTCTCACTCTGTTACCCAGACTGGAGTGCAATGGCGAGATCTCAGCTCTCTGCAACCTCCGCTTCCTGGGTTCAAGCGATCCTTCTGCCCTAGCCTCCCAAGTAGCTGGGATTACAGGTGCTCATCACCATGCTCAGCTAATTTGTGTATTTTTAGTAGAGACAGGGTTTCACCATGTTGATCAGGCTGGTCTCGAACTCCTGACCTCAGGTGATCTGCAAATGCTGGGATTACAGGTATGAGCCACCGTGCCCGGTCAAGGAGGCAAGTTTAAAAGCAGCCCACCCTGGCTGAAGGGCACGGTGTGGTCGTGTGGTCCTTTGGGGTGTGTGAGGAGTGGGGAGAGAGGCTCCCTGGCACTGTTAAAGCACTTTGAAAGGGCAAGAGCGGTTTCCCCTGCTGTAGGGAACCATGCTGTGAAGACCACGAGGGTGGAATCCACCTGTGCCCAACACAGTGCCCAGGCAAGTCTCTGCTGAGGAAGGCTTTCCACAGTCAAAGGTCCTCCCCGTGCCACACTCCCACACCCAACACCATTCTGTTTCCAACCCAACCTTGGGTGGTGTTTCCGTTTCTGTGTCCCAGAATGCCTCCTGAGGCTTCTAGCTGAGCAACCCCTCCTTAGTGCGGGCTGGTGCTGCCTCCTTCTGACAGAACACTTAGAAGAAATTCTCACCTGAAAACCCCACCCGCGACAAGTGGAAGTGCCCCGCACTGCAGGCCGCCCCCCATTCCTCCCTGCTGAGGTACAGTGCTGCCTCTCACCCCGACGGGGCCACACCAGTCCTTCCTTCCCGTCCTAGCCGCACCAAAGAAACCAAAACCCACGCCAAAGTATCAGAAACGTGTATTCTTTTTCTTTTAATAGTAAACCTCTTTACAACAAATATAGTGAAAGAGTTTTCAAACAAAACTCGTAAGAATCCCGAGGACTTTGTCTTTTCTTATTGTGTAGAATACTAAGAAAGCATCACCATACAGCACGAAAAGAAATATTGAAAACAAATCAACAGCCTCACACTTGGACTCGCCCTGCCCCAGGACCCAGGAAGAGCCCCAGGAGTGTGGGTGATTGTCAGGTGTGGGGGTGGGGCACCTCCATGGCCCGTCCTGCTCCTCCCTTCCTCTTTCTCACCCCCTCCCTCCCTCTGGGACCTTGAATGGGGAAGAGGAGAGAATCCAGATTCTCCATTCCAGCCTCCCTCCCCCCATACAAATGCCATTCCTGCTACCAACCGCTTTAAGGGCTGGGGAAAGGCAGCAGAGGGGAGAAGGCGAACACGGAGTTCCCAGGCTCCCTGTCTTTCCCCTCCCGAGAAAGCCTAAACTTACCCCGCACCCCACCCCAAGGGATTCCAAAGAGTCAGTTAAAAATATATAGATATAGATATTTCTAGATACACTTTTACATTTCTGTCTCTCCAAACAAATAAATAATCAGCAAGAGAAGGTGCATTACTTCCTTCCTGTCCAAGGTGGGGAGGGCTGGGAAGGGGTCAGGGGTCAGTCTCGCTGCACTGAGTGTGCTGTTGAGGGGGAGGATGGTGTGTTCCATTGAGGTGGTGGTGGTGGGGGGGTCCTCTTGCCCACTGTCCCTGAAAGCTGTGGGAAACCTGGGGAGGGGAGGGCTATTAGATGACTCCAGTGGTTACTTTGGCAAATGCCCAGTTTTTCAAAGGGAGTGAGTGGGTGGAGGCGAATTTGGCTTGAGAGGAAGAAGACATTAAGTCCCCATCTGAGGTCTGGGTTCCCAGGGACCCAGTCATCTGGCTGCCCAGGAGCCCCTACCCCTAAAGAAACCTTCAGATACTGAACTGCAGAAATGTCACATATTCACAGACCACCCCGTCCCCAAGGACAGAGAAGAAAGGACACAGAAATATCCACACATGGTAATCAAAAGCCAGGTTTGCCTTTATGAGGCAGAGGGCAAAACTGGTGAATATTGCACCGTGAACTGCAGGGGCCCTCGCCCCTACCCCGTGTTTAATGGTGGCCAAGCCCAGCCTAGAAAGGTGGGCAGACTAATGGTGGGAACAGCCTGAGAAGGGAAGGCCAGTCATTCATTTATTGAGCACCTATCATTCAACCATTCACCCATTCAGCATTTATTGAGCGCCTACTATGTGCCAGGCACTGGGCGAGGCTCTGGGGATGCATGCATGAACAAGACTATACCCTGGCTTCTGTCAAGGCCTGGATCGAAGCTTGCCAGTTCTTGAAGCTCCCTCTAGAAGCCTGCAGGAGAGGTGAGAAGGCTGGACGTGCCGTCCCCACCCTGTCAGCGGGTTGGGGTTAAGAGTAAGAACGGATCACTGCTCAGCTGAGGGAGAAGCTTCAGGGAGGAAGAGGGACTTGAGTTTCACTCTGAAAGCAGGTCTGGGGTTAGGGGAAGAGGGTTCTCCAGGAACTGTGTGTCAAGTGTGGGTGACTAAGTGGACAACTGTGGGTGGAAGCAGAAGTCCCTGGAGGGAGAGGCCCTGGGAGAGGTAGGGCTGCAGGGAGAAGCACAGAGGGCCCACGGCCAGTCCCCCTAACTGCAGTTCAATGCGTCAGAGCTGAGAGTGAGCGCAAGGAAAGGAGCAGGGAAGATGGGAGTGGGGGTCAGAGAGCTGAAGCCAGGGGTGTGGAGCTGGAACAGCCAACCGTCCCTTTGTAGCACACACCAGCCACACTCAGACACAGATACCCCTAGAGCTCCAGTCACATAGATTCACACACACACCCAGCCAGGCTCAGAGACACACAGACGCACGCCCCTGCAACCAGACACACACATAAATACAAAGGTACACCCATGCAACCAGACACGCACAGGCACACACACATAAATACAAAGCTACACTCAGACACATAAATACCAGATGCCCTCATGAACACACTCAGGTCCATGTGTGCTCACAGGCCCCTCTGCTCTGGTTCCTTCCCTGCATCAAGTATGGAAATACTGCAAGAGGCTGGGTCATAGAGGTGGGCAAAGATGGCTGGCTAACAAAACTGGGCCTTGTCTAACTCTACTCTCCAATTGGAAGGAAACCCCAAGGGAGCACCGCACCCCTTGGGCAGAGGAGCTGGGCTTGTGTGAAGGAGTGGTGCAGACAGTCTGCCTGCCCACGTCACCCCAGGCCAGGCCCTTAGGGCGGGGGGTGGTCCTGGAGAGCAGGCTGGGGGCCTGCCCCTTTCGGTTTAATCAACGATCCTGCCTGAGGTCTCGGGACTCTGTGCTTCGGCTGCCCCTGGGCCCCTTGCCCCCTGCCCCGCTGAGGAGGCAGCAGAGGGCGGACTCAGAGGAGGGGAGGGGAGCAAGAACAACAGCAGAAGAATCTCGTCTGTACAGTACGGGCCGTTTGAGTCATTATTATTACAATATACTTTGACAAAAATAGAATCTCATTTCATATCAATACAACAACAACAACAAAAAACAGTTTCCTGGACTGTTACACCGCTAACGTTTTCCAAAGGTCGCTATTTACAATTACAGTAGCCAAGAGGGAAGGTGGGATGCGGCCTGGAGGTGGTGGGACAAGGAGGTAGCGAGAGACAATGGGGGCACCAAGAGCAAGGAGGTGGGTCGGGAGCAGGAGCTACCAGGAGAAGCTAGGGAGAGGGGCCGGGGAGGAATGAGGGAGGCGGCCCTCTACGGACCTCCCCCGCCACAGACCATCCCAGTGTCCGCTCCCCCAGGTAGTGTGCGTGCAAGGCCAAGGATATCCCCTCACCACACTCGCCTCGATCAAAGAGCTCTGGCCTGGATCACCCCAAGGAGGTCCAGGCCAACTCTCGCCCCGAGCCACCTCACTGAAGACCCTCTCCCCATTCTCCCTGCACACTGTGGCCAGCTTTGCAGGGCTGGCAGCAACCGAGGGGCAGGAGCTATTGCACTGTTTATCTTAGAGAAAAGCTGGGGAAGGGAGGGGCCCGATCTGCCCCCTGCCTAGCCCTTCTGCCCTCCTCAGCCCTCTCCTCATGGCTCTGTCTTTCTCTCCAAATGTGCTTCCAGAGAGGCCCCCACCTCAAACCTGTCCCCAGCCTCAGATTCCCCAGGCTGCCTTCCCAGCCCAAAGCTCAGCCAGCACCCACACACCTTGGGGGTGCAGCACACACAAGAATCAGCACAGGTGTGGCCACGTGTGTGCAGGGCATTTGGGAGCCAGGCTTCAGTATTCTGCTCCATGTGCCTATGGCCACATGAACCCAGAAACAGAGACCCTTTTCAGAACCTCTGCCTCACTTTCCCCTTGAAACACAAACCCACCCATCAAGCCCACTTTGGGGTTTCAGTCTATAGTGTGGGTTTTTTGTTGTTTGGTAGTTTTTTGGTTATTTCCCTCTCTCTGGGGGATGGGGTGGGAGGGCTCCACATGCAGGGCTCGGCACCTGTCCTTTCCCAAAGGCCTATCGGGCCCCACACCCCCTTCCTGCAGCATATGTGTACAACGTGCAAAGTGTCCCCCCTTCCCGCGAAAAAGAGAGCCCCCCAGCCAGTGAAAATGGTGGAGGGGGACAGAAAGAGGGGATGAGAGCATCCTCCTCTCCAAAGCGAGAATCCAAATTAAAAAAAATATAATAATAATAATAATATAATAATAATAATTATACACAAATGTAACCATCAACAGGACATGGAGCACAAGAAAGGAGGTGGGGGTCGAGCGGGAGGAGCCCGGGGCAGGGAAGGGCGGGCGGTGAGATTGTCAACTCTTCATCAGGGAGGCTGAGAGGAGGGGAGTGGGAACCGTCACTTTAATGTCTGTGAAGAGAGGAGATGGAGAAGGGGGTGTGAGGGGGTGGCCCAGGCTACGGGTGTGCACCCCCCACTCCCCTTTCCCCATGGGCCGGGATTCCAGTGGCAGGGCCAGCTGTTGGTGGACTGATGCTGGAGGGAGGGAGAAGACAGGCCTTCCCAGGGGTGAAGGAGCGCTGGGGCTGCCCTAGAAGGACTGGCAAAGGGCTGGCCGACCACAAGGCCCCTGGGGTGGGAAACAAAACAGGTGGGGGCACGTAGGGCAGTCCCTGGGTGTAGCAGACACTGGCAGACAGGAGAGGTGACGCTACAGTACCCAGGTATCGAGCCGCATCCTCTTCACAGCTGAGCCCTCAGCCTCAGGCTCTGCAGCTGGGCGCAGCAGGCCCAGTGTGGGCCCGAAGTCCCCCCGTCCGTCATCCCGGTCCCCTGTCTCATAGGCTCCCCCGGCCGGGCTGCTGAGACCATCGCCAGGCTCAGGGCGGGCAGCTGGGAACACAGCTGGAGGGGGAGGCGCAGGGCTGCGCTCACGGCTTGGGGACACCGGTTCTGACTTGATGCTGATGTGGGGGTGGGTGGTGACTGTGAGGGCAGCACCCACGTGGGGCAGGGGGCTGCCCGGGCTGGAGGCAGGCAGTGGAAATGGAGTACGAGGGATAGAAACAGAGGGGGTGAGTGACAGAAGCAGGCAGTGGAAATGGGGTACGAGGGATAGAAACAGAGGGGGTGAGTGACAGAACCAGTGACGAGAGGACACCAGACAAATTGAGAGAGAACAGAGGATCAGAATACGGGGGATGGGGTGTGGGGGAGAGGCAGGTGGATGGAGAGAGATCAGAAGAGGGTTGAATGAAGGGAAGAGAAAGGAAATAAGAAATATTAGTTCTCTTTCCAACCCGTGTCATCTTCTGCAACCCAGGACCCCCACCTCCCACCCTCTACCCTGGGGCTAGCTCATGGAAGGGGCTCAGGGTGAGCCTCCTTGGCATGTACAAGAGACCCCAGCGCTGTCACTATTGCCTAACAGACTGTGCAGTGCACATCCTCACAGCTTGTCCGCTAGAACCCTGCAGGGAACCCAGCTCCTCAGAGGCCCCTCCTCTTCCCGCTCCTCAATTCTCCCTTCCCACACACTCACATGGAGTCTCCCCAGGACTCACATGAGGTTGCTGAGAGATACAGGGACCAGGTGGGACTGTGGCTGAGGTGGCTGTTGCGGCTGCTGAGGCTGCTGTGGCTGTGGCTGCTGTGGCTGCGGCGGCTGCTGCTGTGGAGGCTGTGGCTGCTGCGGCTGCTGGGGCTGCTGGGGCTGCTGCCAGGCGGTGACATTGCCCAGCGACAGCCCCCCAGGTGAATTGAAGGCTGGTAAGGAGGAGAGCTCTGCACTGGTCAACTGGTAATCTGCATGGAGGAAAAGTGAGGATGAAGCTGGAGTCGGGGAGAGCACACAGACTCCTATGAGGGAGCTGCCCCCAGGAGGACTGTGGGGACGAGGGGACAGGGAGTATGTAATGACAGGTGTAAAGAATTCAAGAAGACCATAAAAATTCAGTGACGATGGTACTCAGAGTAGAAGAAACCTAAGTCATAATAACCATGAGGTGCTGTTTTTTAACAGGATCAAAAGACGTGGTTTTTGTTTTGTTTTGGTTTTCTGAGATGAGGTCTCACTCCGTTGCCCAGGCTGGAGTGCAGTGGCGTGATCTCGGCTCACTACAACCTCTGCCTTTCAGGTTCAAGTGAACCTCTTGCCTCAGCCTCTTGAGTAGCTGGGATGACAGGCATGCATCACCACGCCCAACTAATTTTTGTATTTTTAGTAGACATGGGGTTTTGCTTTGTTGGCCAGGCTGGTCTCAAACTCCTAACCTCAAGCAATCTGCCCCTCTCAGCCTCCCAAAGTGCTGAGATTACAGGCGCGAGCTACTGCGTCTGACCAAAGGGTTTAAAAAATATCTGGGCGCGTGACTTGTGTCTGTAATCCCAGCATTTTGGGAGGTCAAGGTGGAAGGATCACCGAGCCCAGTTTGAGACCCATCTGGGCAACATAGGGAGACTCCATCTCAACAAATAACTTAAAAATTCACTAGGTGTGGTGGCATGCACCTGCAGTCCCAGCTACTCAGGGGGCTGAGGCAGGAGACTTGCTTGAACCTGTGGGGGCTGAGGCTACAGTGAGCCATGATCATGCCACTGCACTCTAGCCTGTGGGACCCTGTTTCAAAAAAAAAAAAAAAAAAAATCATGAGTAAGTATCACTTTCATAATAACTATTTTTATTTTTTTATTTTTTTTATTTTTATTTAGAGACAGGGTTTCACCATGTTGGTTAGGCTGGTCTCGAACTCCCAACCTCAGGTGATCCACCCATCTCGGCCTCCCAAAGTGCCGGGATTACAAGCATGAGCCACCATGCCCAGCCTTATAATAACAATTTTAAAAATGAAAAAGATGAGGGGGAGAAAGGAAAGTAGAGAAGGTCTATATCTAACTGTCATCTTTTCGCCTGCCAAGACTCCAATTGATTTTTTTTTTTTTTTGAGACAGAGTTTCGCTCTTGTTACCCAGGCTGGAGTGCAATGGCGCAATCTCAGCTCACGGCAACCTCTGCCTGCTGGGTTCAAGCAATTCTTCTGCCTCAGCTTCCCGAGTAGCTGGGACTACCGGCGTGCACCACCATGCCCAGCTAATTTTTGTATTTTTAGTAGAGACGGGGTTTCACCATGTTGACCAGGATGGTCTTGATCTCCTGACCTCGTGATCCACCCGCCTTGATCTCCCAAAGTGCTGGGATTACAGGTGTGAGCCACCACACCCGGCCTTCCAATTGCCTTTCTAAGGTAGTGGGGAGCCCTGGTAAAAACTTGGTGGATAGGGCTTCAGAGGCAAATCACTGCAACGACTATTCCACCCATGGCACAGGCCCTAAGCCTCCTTGACTGTCAATACCTAAAATTTACAGCAGCAGGGTTTGAGCTGCTGTGCCCACACATATAAACACAGAGGACACAGGCTGGGTGCAGTGGCTCATGCCTGTATCCCAGCACTTTGGGAGGCTGAGGTGGGCGAATCATGAGGTCAGGAGTTCAAGACCAGCCTGGCCAACATGGTGAAACCCCAGCTCTACTAAAAATACAAAAAAATATTAGCCGGGCGTGGTGGCATGCGCCTGTAGTCCCAGCTACTCAGGAGGCTGAGGTGGGAGAATTGCTTGAGGCTGCAGTGAGCCAAGATCGCACCACTGCACTCCAGCCTGGGCAACAGCGATGAAAAAACAAACAGAGGAACACAAGTTAGCCCCTGAGGCCTCATGCCCATGGGGTAGAGGGGCTGCAAGGACACATGCTGGGAGCACAGCTGGCCAAGGTTCTAGCAGGTCTCCCAATGAGGGGGCGCTCATTAATTCATAAAATGTCTACCTGAAAGAACAAACTGACATTTGCACTGTCACAGAATAAACAGAATCATGAAATGTTTCACGATTTACACAGCACCATTATGTTTCATGCTGCATCCTGTTTGGGACAGTTTAGAAAATGTCCTCCCTAATTCAAGACCAGCTTGGCCAATATGGTGAAACCCCGTCTCTATTAAAAATACAAAAAATTAGCTGGGTGTGGTGGCACGCACCTGTAATCCCAGCTACTTGGGAGGCTAAGGCAGGACAATCACTTGAACCTGGGAGGTGGAGGCTGCAGTGAGCAGAGATCGTGCCACTGCACTCCAGCCTGGGCGACAGAGTGAGACTCTGTTTAAAAAAGAAAAGAAAGAAAGAAAGTGTTCTCCCTGAGGCTGCATTGTGGTAGTGGGAGTGCTGTGATGGGAATGCATCCCTCAACCATCCCAACACCCCACCACTATGCTATTACTCAGAGAGTCATTTGCTCTGGCACTCTGTTTTTATGTAGGGAAGATAGCATTCTCTCTGCAATACAGCAATAAGGTTAAAGGCGTGAGCGATGAGGTCAAACTTCCGGGCTACCTCCACTTAGGCTGTGTGACCTTGGGCAAGTTACTGACTGCCTATAAACTGGAGGTAATAATCCTACCTACATCACACAGCTGTTGTGAGGACTCAGCAAGTTCATACACAGAAAGCATGTAGAACAGCGTCTGGTTCACAGAAAAATAATCCAAAGATTTACCTATTACTACTTTACAAATGAGGCAACTGCAGCCTCAGGTTTGAGGAACAGGCTCCAGGTCATGGAGAGCAGAGAAAGCCAGTGGCAGAACTAAGACAGGACCCCAGGACTCCATTACCTTTAAATCATACTTTAGAGAAGTCTGTGCTTGGCTCCAGTATCCTCACGTGGGCCAGGACTTTTGAAATGCTTATATTTAAAAAGCAAGCAAGGGCAGAAACGATCCCTACAGTCAACTATTTCTTTCTTCTCTTGTTTTCTTTACACTCAAGACTTGCCATCCAGTAACAGAGTCAACTATTTCTAACACTTGTTTTACAAACTAGGAAGCCAAGCCCAGAATAGTGCAGTGCCTTGCCTAAGGTCCTCAGTGAGTGAGTGGTGGAGACTGACGCCCAGCCCTGCACTGTCCCACCAGATTCCAGCCCTATCTACTGGGAGGCTTGGCTCCCCAGGGCCAGGAGGAACATGGCCCCCAGGCCACCTGGCAGCCTACTGGTCTGCTCTCAGAGCCACCACAGCCTGGCCTATGCAGCCAGTGTCAACAAGGGGCCAGGCCCTTACACGAGGCATTACCACAGTCCGATTACCCCCAGCCGGAACTTGAACTGCAGCCAAGGACTATAAACAGTGAACAACTAAACAGCAATGTGTTCACTGGGGTTTTGTTTATACACCTATGGTCACCTGAAAACACCTGCTGTTTAAACTGAGATCTGCTTAGCTGCTCCTGTAGCAAGAGGAGAGGGAGCCTCTGCTCTCTGAAAGTTAAGAAACCTCAGACACTTCCCAGCAGGACTCCAAGGGCAGCCTAGGGGTGGAAATTGCTTTCATGCCAAAGTGACAGATGAGAATCTTTAAGTCTAACCTTCCTGAGTGCCTGTCCCAGGTTGGCTGACACCAACTAACTTTCCTCCTGCTTCACAAAGACCGTGGCCCCAAGACGATGGCAGAAAAACAGAACCTCCCCCTATAATAAACAGCTTCGGAAAAGTGGTCTAAAAAGTGGTCTGAGCTGCCCTCCACCAACTGTCCCTGTCCCCAGGCCACCCCACCCTCAGGGCTGGTTTTTATGGGTGGACCCCAGAGCCCCAGTGGCAGGGCAGGAAAAGCCTCATAGACCTCCTGTCTACCCAATCCTCTTACAGATGGGGAGACGAGCCCACAGGGTGTGTCTTCTGAAGCAGCCGTCACTGAAGCTGCCAGGACATAGTAGCCTGGGGCTGGGCACACACATGGGTGCACATGCAAGGGAGAAGGGGTGCATAGATACCTGGGTGCTAACTACAGACACACAAGCTAGAGTCTGGTTCCTCAACACGAGGCAGTCCTTCCAGCTCTCTTACCAGCCATGAGGGGCTTTGCTATACAGAGGGCTGGGTTCTGGATTTTTACATGTGGGGAGGAGGTGGGATTTGGTGGGTATTTGCACTGGTGTCTGGTACCTAGCATGGTTCAACTCCAGGAGGCTTGGGGAAGCGGGAAAGGTTTATGGGTCTTTCAGTCCAGATTAAACTCTTCATAGGAACAGGCCTGACAAAACCATTCACATGTGAGAGAACCTGGGGAAGGCAAAGGTCTCTATCTCGAAATGGCCCAGACTCCCCAGCCACATGAATGCTCTGGAACAAGGGGACAAGGCGTTTCCTCCTTGGCAAATCCTTCCTGACACAGTGGCTTAGAGTACAGGCAAGGATGGCTGAGTGTCACAGGCTGTTTCTGGGCAGGTGTGAGTGTGTGACACAGGCCAGGATGGTCCTGGGGACTCAGGACAGCCCAGGCACTGGGTGTCCTATCTGAATTCTTGTAACCAGAGGCCTTTCTCATGTCAAGTGACTCTTTACCTTCAGACCCCACTCTCCAACCTTCCTCCCTCTTCCTCCTTGTTCGCTCCCTCATTCCACCACCATGCCAAAATTAGAGGAGAGACCCCCTTCCTCCCCTTCTGCCTTGCCCTGGAACCCCCATTTGGCTTTCCCAGGAAGCTGGCAAACTGACCCTGACTGTGCTTTCTCTCTGTCCTCCTCAGCCTCCCTGTCTTTTCTCTCCTTCATTCCTTCACTCTCTTCCAGGAAGCCCTTCTGAACTGACCATGTTCCCCTCACCACTCCCCAGACCTGGAGCCTAGAGACTGGTCAGGCCGAAGCACCACTCACCTGCCCCGTCCTGTCTCCTGCTCAGGCTGGAGGCTTCCTGAGGACAGGGGGTCCCTCCTCCATCAGGTACTATTTAAAAAATAAACAATGCTGGCCAGGCACGGTGGCTCACGCCTGTAATCCCAGCACTTTGGTGGATCACTTGAGCTTAGGAGTTTGAGACCAGCCCAGACCACATGGCGAAACCCTGTCTCTACTAAAAATACAAAAATTAGCTGGGCATGGTGGCACGTGCCTGTAATCCCAGTTACTCAGGAGGCTGAGGCAGGAGAATCGCTTGAACCCAGGAGGCGGAGGTTACAGTGAGCCAAGATCACACCACTGCACTCCAGCCTGGGTGACAGAGCGAGACTCTCAAAAAAAAAAAAAAAAAACCCCCACAATGCCTAGTTAAATTTGAATTTCAGATGAAATAAAGCATAATTTGTTAGCACGAGTATGTCTTTGGTTTTGGGCACAGTTGGTAACACAGCACTTTGGGAGACTAAGGCAGGAGGACTGCTTGAAATCGGGAATTTGAGACTAGCCTAGACAACAGAGAGACCCTGTCTGTACAAAAAAATTTAAAATAAAGCCAGGTATGAGGGCATGTGCCTGTACTCCCAACTACTCAGGAGGCTGAGGCAGGAGGATCACTTAAGTCCAGGAGTTCAAGGCTGCAGTGAGCTATGATGGCACCACTACACTGCAGTCTGGGTGACAGAGTGAAACCCTGTCTCAAAACAAAAAAACAAAACCTCCAAAATTAAATATGTCTTTGGGACATACATTAGCAGAAGAATGTCTTTGGGACATACCTGTACTAAAAAACTATTTGTTTTATCTGACATTTAAATTTAAAGGCAGTCCGTGCTTTTATTTGCTAAATCTGTTCCCCATAATCAGGTGAGGGCTCCCCCAAATCAATGGCCCTCCTCAGATGGGGCCTGTCCAGGGGATATACAGCATTTCTGTCCGGTCACTTGCCAGCCCCAAGCCCAAGTGCACACATGCACATGTCACATGAACACTCACCTGTGTTGTAGGCAGTGGGCATGGAAGAGAAGGGGAGGCCCTGGCTGAGTAAACTCGGTGTTGCCACAGAAACCACAGGGGTGGTGAGCGAATGGGTAGACTGGGAGACCCCAAGGCGCTGGGCATTGTTCTGCAGGAGAAAACTGTCTGTCAGGAGGTGGCTGATGGGTGGGCAGCCTTATGCTGGCCCTCCATCCCAAGCCCAAGGTGGGGTCCCTGAATCCAAAAGCCAAGGTGGGGTGCCTTAGCACGGAGGCCCCCCTAGACACACAAACACACGTTGGTGCATTCACAGAGACACTCAGATCCATGGAGAGAAACATGCACACAGATTCACTGACACCAACACACGTGCAAAGATGAAGGCACGTGTGCCGGCCCTGTGGCCTCAGCCCCAACATTCGCCCAGCCTCCCAGTGCAGAGTGAGGGAAGAGAGACATCGTCCATCCCATCCCTCAGAAGCCCACTCTCCATCCTTCACACTGCTGCATACGCCCCGGCAGAGGCGTGCTGGCATCTGCGAGGGGAATGTGGGGCCTGGCGTGGCGTGTGCCTGCGCGTATGCACACACGTGTGTGGGGCTGTCAGCTCCATCTGCCGCTGAGTCACTTGTTTATTCCAACTCCACGCTGGGGCCGAAACTGCCGCCGTGTTGGCCGCCAAAGCCTGCCTGCCTTTTCCAGCCTCTCTGGCCTCCCGTCAGGGAGTTGGGGAGGGAGGAGCCCCCGCCCCATTCCTGGCTGGGGGTGAGTATGTAAGTGTGTGAGAAAGAGGAGGAAAATGAGCAGCTGTGCCTGCCTCTGAGTGCCTATGCCATGGGCTAAGTGCAGGAGGGAGCACGGGGAGACAAGGGAGGTGGGAAGCCCCACCAAGAAGGACAAGTCCAGCCTGGGCCTGGGCTTCGGCTTCCCCTGAAACACCGACTTCACCATCCAGCTGGCCTCCCTCCTAAGGAGGATCATGTCCTGGATCCCAAGAATGCAGTGTGGGCCTAAGTGGAGTCAGAGGACTATGGGATCCAGTCCCCCAGTCCAGGGCCTAGTCTAGGCATCTGGGTGGGACCTCTGAGCGCTGGGGCTGGCCCACTCCTCCTCGTACACTTACATACACACAGAAGAGGGTATGCCTGAATGAATGTAACGCCACATGCAGACATTCATGTACACACAGGCATACACACGCATGTCTGACCTCTCACTCCCGCCCCCTACACCTCTGAATCCCACTTGGCACTAAGCCCAGCTCCTGGCAACTAAGCAAAGAAACAGCAATAGTCCACGAACAGGCGAGAGGCCAGGGACGCACACGTACTTCATGCTGGGAGACTACAGAGCAATACCCAGAATTCAAAGCCACAGCAAACAGCTCATAGCCTCACTTACCAGATCTAAATGGTCCTCAGTCTGAGAGCAGAAATAAAACCAAGGGGATATTCAGTCTCTGGCCTCTGCCTTCCCCACACCTCTGTCCCCACAGCTGTTCCATCCACCTCTCTGCATAAGAGTAGGATGGCTCTACCCAGCCTACAAAGGCAGAGCTCTTCACTGTCCTGACTGATTTCCAGAGATGCTCCATACCAATCTCCATCAGTTAGGAAATGCTCACAATCTAATCTCCATCCCTCCTGCTGAAGTGACAAATCCTTTCTATGATCCTCCCTATCACAGAACCTTCTCTCTCACCTCCTGTCCCTTTTTACTGCCTTAGGCTGGTACTTCTTGTGTTGCAACCTCTTAAAAGGCCCTCTGGGAAGAGCGAGCTCATAAAAAGCCATGCTTCCATGATCCCCCTTAGGAAGTCCTAACTGCTGGCTAGCCTTCATCTCTCCTGCTAGATGTCTGCTCTTTCCCCTGTCCCTACTCTTCCATTCCCCAGCCCCTGCCCTTGGCCCAGACACCCACTTACCAAGTGATGCATTAACCCTTTTCCTGCCTGGGAAGTGATGACTCGCAGGTCGGGCTTGCGGCTGGGGGCTCCAAGCTGGGTGCTGTGGGTGGGCGGGGGTGGAGACTTGGCAGGGATGACCTTGTTTAGGCTGTTGCCATTGGCCACAGGGAGGAGGCCAGGGGAAGCCCGGGCACTGACATAGCCATTCCCTGGAGAAGTGACAACATGAGGGTAAAAGGAAAAACATGGGTCTACCCTTCAGCCCTGTTAACTTCCCCACACCAACACTCCTGTCACCCGGAACCTCTCAAAGCCATGCTTAGCCTTTGAGTGGGGGCTGAGCTATCGGATATTCTCCAAATACTTCATGTCTTGGGAATAATGGGAGGTGAGTACCCCTTACTCCTGAATCTTTAGGTTCGTTCCCCTAACTCCAAGCTACATGTGATGGGGCTTGGTGATAGGACTCTGAGGTCAGTGGGAAGAACTGAAAAGCAACCACTGCCTCTAGGCTCTGCGATGACCAAGCCTCTCCCTGTCCTCTCTGTTCTTTGGTCTCCACAGGAAGGAAGTCTAGCATTTTCAGATCCCACAGTCTGCCCCAGACAGGATCCACCATGACCTGGATGTGGAAGGGGTGGCAGCCTGGAATCCGGGCCTCAGTGAGAAGCCTGGTCACCATGACAAATCAACAACCACTCGGACTGCTCCATGTGCTGTGAGCAGTGTTCGATGTAATTTGGATCAACATGTGACAAGCTACCCACAGTTTGGGGGAAACAAGCCATTCACTGTTGGTGATGGTATTACTGGCACTGGGAGACAGATAACAGAGCCACCACCATAATTAGCCTGGTATTAACAAACGTAATAACTATGTTTTATATCTGCTCCACACTCTACAATCCACACAGGCCTTTTGGACATGTATTATCTTATTTAATCCTCACATTAACTCTGCAAGACAGACAGGACATTAGCCCTGTTCACAGAAGAGGAAATTAAGAGTCTGCTTGGGAGAAGTGTAATGACTTGCCCAGGGCCACACAGCTGGCTGGAGGCCAAGCAAGGGCTCTCGGCCACTTTCTGTATGCTGGACTTATGTTATCACTGCTCCCTTAAGGTCTACAAGCATTTCTCTGGCCCTCTCCTTGAAGAGGGAGACATATTCACTGCTCCTTTAATTTCTTGACTCTATGATCCAATTATCACCAGGGAGGGATTATATAGTACCCCAAAATGGGGCTGGGGGATGCTGAGGTCCAAGGATGTGAGGGGGACTGCAGTCAGAAATGCCTCCTTGCTCTGTCCCCTAAGAGCTCGCTGTTGCCCTGGAAGTGTGTGCCAGCCTCCATCCCAATTCCCGGATCACTCTGGGAATGGCAGGAATGTCAGGGTGACGTCAATCGTGACATTCGAAGTCACAGTCACCCTGCTGGACAACAGCACAGGGCAAGAGGGGCTATTGCTGCCAGGGGTAGGGGGGGCAGCCTTTCTTCTGTGGCTTTTTTTTTTGAGATGGAGTTTCACTCTTGTTGCCCAGGCTGGAGTGCAATGGCGTGATCTCAGCTCACTGTAACCTCCGCCCCGGGTACAAGCGATTCTCCTGCCTCAGCCTCCCAAGTAGCTAGGATGCACACCACGCCTGGCTAATTTTGTATTTTTAGTAGAGACAGGGTTTCTCCATGTTGGTCAGGCTGGTCTCAAACTCCCAACCTCAGGTGATCCACCTGCCTTGGCCTCCCAAAGTGCTGGGATTATAGGCTTGAGACACCATGCCCAGCTGCTTCTGTGGCTTATGTATGTGTGCTCACATGTGTACATCTAACATCTGGATACTTCTGTAAGAGGGAGAATGCATGTATGTGTGTGAGTGCCTGTGTGAGTGTCTATGTAAGTCTGTCCCTACTGTTTGTCTAGGCAATGCCTGACATTCTCATCCTTCAGATCCCAACGAGATACTTGCACTCCACTGCAAAAGCTTGGGTCTTCCCCTCTAACTAGAAATGCTGGCCCATTCTCATGGTTTGCCCAGAATTCTCTGAGCCTCCATCTCTGCCAATCATCCACACCAATCACTGCTACAGAAAACAAAATCCAGGGGCTTAAAAATTTCTGACTCTTCCTCCAGTTCTGGCCCTGGGATCTTCCTCTCCTCTCATCTAGGTTCCTTCCTGGTCCTTGGACTGCCTGAGGCCACTGAGCGGGTACCCTTCCCCACCTCCAGGTAGAAGGATGTGCTCACCAACAGGGCTGGGGCAGGCTCCATTAGCACTGTTCAGGTCACCCCCCAGCATGGCCCCTGGAGGAAAAACAGAACCAGGATGAGCTGACAGCACTCCTTCTTTGAGAGTGAGTCTTGGGGACTGAATACAAAGAGGGGACCCCAGGAGGAGAAAGAGTCATATTCCCTTCCCTCAGGAGCCACACAAATGGGGGGGATGCTGTGGTAGGTAAACAGAGATACTTACCACTGAAAATGGAACCCCAAAGACCCCCATCACATCTCATTTCCACCTCACCTGCCCACCTGCCAGCCCACTCACCTGCACTAGCTGGTCGCTGGGGCAGGCCAGGAGATACACTGTTCCTCTGTAGTGCTGGCTGCTGAGGGGACAGGAGCCGCGGGTCTGTGAGGGATGACGTCACCAGGGAAGGGGTGACCAGGGAGCCGCTGGGATTGCTGAACTGCAGTGAGCTCTGATTGGACACGGGCACCGTGACAGGCATGGCAAAGTTGGGGGCCGGGACAGCTGACTAGAGAGAAAGATGGAGGGGCAGGATCAGGCCAGGTCGACCGCTTCCATGGAGCCCACTTTTCCTGGGAGGGCAGGCAAGGGTTCTTCTCATTTCTGGGCTACACATCCTGGGGCCAGTAGCTTAAGCTCCCTGCCTTATGCCCTTGTAGAGTCCTGTACACCGCTCCCACTAAGGAACTTTGAGGGGAAGCTTTGGGTCCACTTCTGGCCCAGAGATTGAGAACAGGGCTCTGCTCACTGCAGACAGGACCAGGGACACCCCCTAGTGGAGGTGGGTTAGTCCTCAGCCAGGCAGGACACACGGGGAGCAGGTTAGAGGCCCTGAAAACAGACCCAAATTCACACACACACAGCTGTTAAAGGCTTGCGCCAGGGGTCGGGACATCACTTCACTTGCAGTCTCTTACCCATCTGGCCAGCTGCAGAGAGCTCACCCCCACCTCACTGCCTTCCCTTCAGCAGTTCTGCTTTCCCTACACAAGGCTGAGTGTCTCTGCTTGGGCTATCAGAGCAGGCCCAAGTGGGCCTCTCCCCCAAAAAACCTCTGGACGAAGAGCACACTCCACTCTCCTGTCCTCTAAGGATCTCATGTCATCTACACACTTCTTGCTGGAGAGGAGGACACTCCAGGCCTCTCCAACTTATGCTCCATTCCAGTCGAGTCTCAGCAAGGGATGCAGGTTTATCATGACCAAGGTGAGAGGTTCCTTAGTGGTCACTGGGAACCCGAGCATGGCTCAGAGCGGAGCACCCATCGGGGCAGCTAAGAGCCGGGGCGCAAAGCCACACCATGCACCACAGGGAGGCTCTGCTCCATGCGACTACTCACGGCCAGTCTATAACTCTGCATCATTTTATCAAACTCCTCGTCTATCTTTTTATACTTCTCTTCCGTCTGGGGGGTCAGGGCAAACACCTCGTCCACCTCAGGGCTCTCACATTCCCTGTGCTTCTTGTGCAGCGCCTGGGGGGAAGGGGCCGGAAGGGGGGGCCAACAGAGACAGAGTGAGTGGGGCTCACCCCATAGCGCCGGAAGAGCCCGTCGAGCTCCTCGCTGGCGCGCCGGTACTTGTCCTCCAGCAGGGGGCTCTGTTCCAGCGAGTCCTCCCCGTCGGGCTCTGGGCTGTCGCAGCCGTTGAAGCCCTTCTTCCTCAGGGTCTGTAACCGCACCACTGCCATCAGCTGGGTGAGAGTCCTTCCAGCCCCTCCCTAAGGGCCCCCTACTCTTCCCCGACCTCCTTCCTCAGGGTTCCCAGCATGTCCCCGGCCCCTCCCTCAATGTCACCTGCCCCTCCCCACTGACAGTGCTTCCTGGGGCACTGTGGGAAGATGGGCTTGGTGGAAGCCACTGGAACACGGAGAACAAGGCTGGAAGGTGGGCCTAACGTGGGGATGCACTTGGCAGGGAGACATGTACTTCCAAAGGGACAAGCAGGGAGGCGGCTTCCAGGGGACGGGCTAAGGCGCTGGTGCCCTGGGCCAGTCCTTGCCCAACTGCCCTGCAGTGAACCCTGGCCAGAAGATACTGAGTTCTCCAGGGGGAGGGAGGTAGGGGGCTCTGCTTAGGAGAAGAGGAGGGACAGAGAAACAGAGATGGAGACAGCACGGGGAATGGGATGTGGAAAAGGAAAGGGGGATGAACACTGACCGGGTCCCTACTGTGACCACCCCGTACTCTGGTGGAGGCACAGCTGGAGGGTCTGCAGTACACCCCAAAGCTGCCCTCTTCAAGCTCAAAATATCTCTACAGATACTTGCTTTGTCTTTAAAATGAATGCAAATTTTACCTTCTAGTCTACAGACAAAGTAAATCTGTCTTCTCTAACATAAAAATAAGGGACTTTCCTACAAATCTGAGTAGGTTTGTGGCTTCCCTGGCACCCTCTTCATCAGCACAAGTTGTGTACCCCCAAGGTGCATGCACCTCAGTGTGAGAAGCAGGGACATTCAATTCACACAGCATCCTTCAAGGCCAGCCTTGGCCCCGTTTTGTGAAGGTGGGCACCAAGGTTCGGGAAGGCCTAAGCACCTGCCCAAGGCCGTGTGGCCAGTAAAGGTCAGAGCTGAATTCCAAGCCTATGTCCTTCAACAGTTCACAATGTTGGCTCTCTTTGAAACAGAAAATAGAACCACCGGGCCCACAAACAGATAGAGACAGCAGGAGAGATGGAAACAAAGAGGGAGATTTAAAAAAGGAAGAGGCAGGTGCAGGAGCACACCAAAAGATGGAGAAGGGGGAAAAGAGAGAAAGAGAAAGACAGGATGCAAGAAGGCAGGGCAGAGATGTTACATCATGCCGGACGACAGAAGACAGACTCTCGGAGAGGGCAGGATGGGTGTGGGCTGGCAGCCTGGCACTGGCCTGTTCACCTGAACTGCCCTTCCTTCCTCCTCAGGCCCTGGGTTTGTGTGACAGGAGGTCTGTGTGTGCACACAGCACGTCCATGTGGACGCAGGCAGGGGTGTCCCGGTGCCCGTGTGTGGCCCACCTCGATGATGTCCGCGTTGGTGCGGCTCTCGTGCGGCTCATTGTACTCCGTGTACTTGAGAAGCACCTTGTCCATGTCGGTGCTGGCGTACTGGAACAGCTTGTTGGAGTGGTTGAAGATGATGAGTGCGATCTCACAGTCGCACAGCACACTCAGCTCATATGCCTTCTTCATCAGGCCGAACTTCCGCTTGGTGAAAGTCACCTGCAGAGAAGGACGAGTGGGCAGCCAGGTCTGGCTCAGTCAAGGCCTGACTAGGAGTCCCAGCCTACAGACGGCTGGCAATAGCCCCTGCCCTCAGGAGCCCCCATTCTCAGGGTGACACAGCCCCTGGTCTCAGGAGTCCCTGGTTTGGGGAAGGACCAGGCTAGTGCTTGTAGGCCAACAAACAGTGGAGATACAGCCCAGAGCCCACTCACTGAAGGGGCAGGATTCAGGTGGACAAACTCCACACCTCTATGCTGGAGGATATGAAGAGGTCAGTGGAGAAGAAGAGGGGAGGCTTTCCTGTTGGGAAAGGGGGAGTGCCTTAGTGTGACCTAAGGCTTGCATATGGCTCCAGGACGAGAACACAGGCTCATCTGGCTGCAGCAGCAGATGAGCCTTGGAGTCCTGGGACACAGAGTTTCAAGAGCTGTGAAGAGGTTGGGGGTCTTCTCCCCATCTCCCTTCCCCTTCTGTAGTAGCTTATGGGGTTTCCCCTCTTCCACAAGCCCTCTTGGAATGCCTGGAAGGAGCCGAGGCGAGGCCCAAGCCCTGCCCTCACCTGTGTGGCTCTAGGACTTCCCTACCTGTCGGTTCCGCTCATCGGTGATTCGCTGGATCTGAATCTTTTTCCTCCCCATCTTCTCCAGGGGTCCTCAGTGCTACGGAGGGGAGGGGCTTGCTGGGTGGTGGTCTCGGCACACCTTATACTGTGTTCATGAACGGTCTGGGAACAGTGCTCAGTTCATGGTCTGCAGGATACCTTCTGCACGGTCTCCTGGAAAGGGAGGGTCATGAGAGGACACTGAGCCCCCACAACCCCCAGACCTGCTCCTTGGGCACACAGGCCAGGCTCACAGCACCCCCGTGAGAGGCTGACAGCATGTGAGCTCCACCCTCAAAATGAGGCAATGCTGTCTGCCTGAGGCAGTGGTATGCCACAGTCAGGCACAAGCTGGAGCTCACATCAAGGCCCAGGCTCTTTCCCCTTGGTCACTGCTGTCCTCAGGCTCTAGGTCAGAGTAAGTGGACCTCCTGGCTTCCAAGGGTCTGGAGCTTAGTGAATATCCCATGGCCCATTCTTCTCTCTAGAACCTGTCTGTAGTACAGACACCGGGGTGCTCCAGCTGCTCCTCTGGCCTGGAACGATGGTTCCCATTCTGGAGCTTGGAGTGGAGTCAATGCTGAGAGAACATCTGCCCAGTACAACAAGCATGGTGTACCTGGTGCCAGGATGGGTGTCTCTGGTGCCCCCAGCTCAAGAACATGCCAGAGCAGGTCTAGAGCAGCTAGCCTCACACCGGCTCATGGAACTCTGGGGTCTGGAGTCCTGCGGTGCAGCTTGGGGTTGTGGCATCCACATCTCCCTTCAACTAGAGTTCCTCTACACCGATCTGTTCTACTCAGTGAACTGAAGCCTAAGGTTTATTTTTATTTTTATAAGCCTAGTCGAGTGCAGTAGTGAGAAAAGAGGAAAGACTCGAACAAGGAATTCGATCTGTAACTGACTGTGAGTAATCAATTGAGCTAACTCGCTACCTTCAGACACGCCCAGCCTAAGATTTTTGTTTGAGAAAAGAGTTGTGCACTCAAAACAATGAAATCATTCCTCTAGACCAGGAGATGGAAATTTTGGGGCCAGACAGTAAATATTTCAGGCTTTGCAGACCATACAGTCTCTGTTGTAACTACTCAACTCTGTCATTGTACCATGAAAGCAACAGACAGCAACGCATAAACGAATGAGCACGAGCATGGCTGTGATCCAATACAACTATATTTGCAAAAATGGGCATGGGCCAGATTTGGTTCACGGGCCATAGTTTGCTGATTCCTGCTCCAGAGGTATGGGCCACATCTAGAACCCAAGCTCAGTCTAAGAGTAGTGCTTCCCAACCTTGTACATCTTGAAGCACACAGAGAAAATACAGGGCCAAATGAATGCACTGGGGAGGCCACTGGCAGCCAGGCGGATGGAGGCAGCAGGCAGAGAACTTGCTATCTCAGTACACCTGGAACCCCTCAGCCCACTGGTTGAACAGCTCCATGCTAAAAAGCCAGGATGAGAAACAGCCCCTGCACTGCACAACTCCAGGAGGCACCATAGGATGAGAGGAGGCTCAGGGATGGCAGCACAGCCTGAGCCAGCAAAGGTGCATGCTCTCTGGTGTGGGCAGTGCCTACACAGGCTGGGTGGGCCCTCGAGGACTAGAAGGGCCCAGGATGGGATGGAGGCACGGAATGACTTCAGGGCCCCTCCAGCTATGATTCCTTGCATCAAAAGTGGAGCTTTCTGTAAGATGTTGGAGAGGACAGTGAACTGGGGCCTGTGCTTTCTAATGCCACTCTATTTGAGTCCTGGGAGGAGCCTGGACCAGAGAAGGCCAGCCCTCCCCTCCAGAGCACCCCTTCCACAGAGCCCCATGCTCAGAGACTCTGCTGCAGTCTTGGGATGTAGACCCCCAGCCGCTATTCTGATCCCCTGCATCCCACCACCCACTACCTGGGTAGAGGTGTTTGATGACAGAGAACAACTCCTACCTCTACCCTCCAGCTCCCACTGCCAATGGCTGCTGAGTTTCTCTGGAGTCTTTCCAGCCCCACTCAGCATGGCCCGTATTGTACCACAGTAGATGCTAAAGTTCAGCCTTGGTCTCTTGGTCATGAGGGAAGAGGGAGAGGGAAGATAAGGAATCTATGAGTTTGGGAGGAGCTCGGAATACTGGCCCCATTACCGAGACTGCTCCTCAGCCTAGCTGGAGAGTTTCTGCTTTGCCTGGATATCTACAGAAAACAATCAAATGCATTGCTCTTCAAATGACTCTCTACCCTTTTTTTTTTTTTTTGGTGGTTGCTGTTTTTTGTTTGTTTGTTTGTTTTAAGATACGGTCTTGCTCTGCTGCCCACGCTGGAGTACACAATCACAGCTCACTGCAGCTTCAACCTTCCAGCCTCAGCCTCCCAAGAAGATGAGAATACAGGTGTGTGCCACCACATCCAGATAATTTATTAATAATGTTTTTTTTTTAGTAGATACAGGGTGTGGCTATGTTGCTTAGGCTGGTTTGAACTCCTGGGCTCAAGTGATCCTCTGGCCTCCGCCTTCCAAGTAGCTGGGACCATAAGTGTGTACCGCCATGCCCAGCTAATTTTTTGACTTTTGTAGAGCCAGAATCGCCTCCTGTGTTGCCCAGGATGGTCTTGAACTCCTGGGCTCAAGCAATCCTCCTGTCTTAGCCTCCCAAAGTGCTGGGATTACAGGTGTGAGTCACCTGTCCGGCCTCCTCCCTTCCTCCTGGTCCTCAAAGTGCTCCATGGGCCCTGGCCCTCCTACTGGTATCCCATGCACACCCTGGGACAAGAGCAATGCCAGCCTAGCCAATCCTGAGTGGCCCAGCAGACACCTGAGTGCTAAACCAGCTCCAGACACCCCATTCCTCACCTGTGACCCCAATGTCTGTCAAGCTCCCACTGCAAAGGCTCCAGCCCAGGGATTTCGGCTCCCCTGCTTCCCAGTGCAACCCAAAGACCGTGCTTTCTAGAGCTACAGTGGTGGGGGCTTTGGCAGGGAAGGTAAGGAAGGGGACACAGAGGGTAAGGGGAGGGGGCTACAAATAGTTGGCTTTTTAAATGGGATTCTCTGGCCTAGCCTTGAAAACCCAATCTAGACTGGTAAATGCAGGAACTGCTGGGCTCCTCTGGCTTACAGCATCTACCTTCCCTCTCTCCCCTTTACCATCTCCCTTGCACCACCTTTTGTTCAACATATTCTTGCTGAGATGTAACCTCTGTCCGCTTATGACCAATACTGCCTCTTCCTCCAAACTAGATAAGTCTCTTTGTTCTCATGACCCTAAGAAAAGTCACTCCTGCAATCTTTTTAGCACTTATCACAATTGTGAATAATTACACTTCTGTGCTTCTGGCTTCTCTATGAGACAGAAGTTTCATGAGGGCAGGAATCACATCTGTCTTTTTCACTACTCTATCTCCTGTAGGGTGGAGCTCAGGAAATGTCTGTTGAAAAGAAGAAAATATGATTTCATTGTTGTGACGCTGTGAGAAGTCCTTCTTGCAGTCTAACCTCCATCAGTCTTGCTGCAGTACCAGTTCCTCTAACTCTAGCCTCTGTGGAGTTAGAACCCTTCCTCTCCTAAGTGCCCCTGAAGATTTGGACACCATCCACCTTCCAACCACCCCTGCTATCCTAGTCCTCAACCCTCCCCACCCTCAGGTTGGCTTGTGCAGAGGGTGAGACTCTAAAGTCTTCTAAGGAGCAGCCCTGAGCACATGGAGATGGAGAGGATGGGGTTGCTTAGGCAACTGTCGCCTGGCAACCAGCTCCCTGGCTGATCTCCTACACCGCCCCCCCCCACCCCCGCCTCATGCTGGGGGAGCTGGGACGAGAGAGGGATCAGGGCTGAGAAGGCAGGGAAGCCACAGAGATTCACTGAGCATCGTCTGACAGAGAGAAGTCAGGGTTAAAAAGACCAGATCCGATCTATCCTCATTCTCTACCAAGGTAGCCCAAAGCACTTTTTATATTCCTATGCTTCCCAGGGCCCTTTCCCCACTGCTGCTCCCACCTCTGTGCCAACACTACCAGAGGAGGAGATGCCCCTGCCTTGGGCAGTCCTTCCTCCTATCTAACCACAAACCCTTCTACAGAGCAGGCGCAGTTTGTACTGACCTTTTTCTTCCTTCTGCTATCCATTCCACATTGCCGCAGGGTCTTTGAAAGCCCTGGGGCCTGAACATGAACTCAACCCTGACTTTGAAAGAAGGAGTGGCCGGGGCCTAGGTGGGCACAAAATACCCTCTAACCTGACCCTATCCAAGATGTGGAGGCCTATCCTGGCTAAGCTTCCCTCCAACCCAATTAGGGAGATTTTAATGAACACCTGGACTTCCTTAATTAGCCCTCTGCCTAATTACCTAACCAAATGGCAGGAGCCAGAGGCCTAGGCATCTGTTCTCCAGATGTGAGTCTCTCCTCTGCAGCCTGGCCTGGCCCCATTCTTCTGTCTGATCTACTCCTCCTCTAGGAAGCCCTCACAGGATGATCTGGCCTTTGGCGGCTTCTCTTCTAACCCTCTCTCCTTCGCCCTGCCTGGTATCTGGAGCCCAGGGCTTGGAAGGGCTTGGGCTACCAAAGAGACAGGGGTCAGGATGGCCCTCCTGTTGTGATGGCCCCAGGGCTTGTCCAGCCTGTCCAATCCTGACCTCAGGCCACAGCTATGACTCCTCAGACTGACAGTATCTATGTCACCGAAAGTTCCCTTCAAAGGCTCTAAAGGCTCTGGCTGTTTGACTCTGATTCACCTGACTCCATGGACAAGGTGGGGCAGGGTGAACCTCATAGTAGGGTACTGGGACAGGCAGAGGCAGGGGCTTCCTGGTGGACCTGGGAGAAGCAAAGACGGGGTAGGAGGACATCTGGGTTGGCCCTGGGGAAGGGGACACAGACTCACCAACTGTGGAGAAGGGTGGCTGAGGAGAGGCCTTCACAAATGGAGAGCAGGGAGGATGCAGGACAGGAGCCCATCTGACAATCCCCTTGACAAGAAGGAGAGCTGAGGGAGCCGGGGGGCATCCAGAAGGACCCCACTGATAGCCATTTTTTCAAGCCCAGCTACAGACCCAATTAGAACCTGTGGATTGTGTTCACATGCAAATGAGGTACAAATGATGTGCAAAATGTACCCTAAAGGAGGACTGGTTTGGAGGGGGCATGGGAGAAGAAACAGGTCCCTGCCTCCCCGAATGCAACACCTCTTGGTACCTGAGCAATATTCAAACCATTCTCGGGTTTCAGAATGATGCTATCTCAGTTCCTGTGTGAGGGTGGCCTGGGGCCAGTGGGGAGTGTGGTGAGGGGGAGAGGTCAGGGCAGCCTTGCTGGAGCTGCAGCTGCGGCAGGGCTGAGCAGGGCTGTCCTTCCCATGAGCTGCAGGAGAATTCCTTTCCGATGGCCAGCCTCTATCCTCTCTTTCTTGCTCTTGGCAGGGGACTACCCACTTCTCCTTCTCCCCTAACCTTTCCACCCATGCCTGTTCCCATCCTAGTGGTCCCAAGGCTCAAAGAAACTACAGGGCATCTGCTTCCAGAGCTCCCATACCAGCATAGGTCAAAAGGGAGCAGTGCCCAGAGAGGCTGAGTGAGCTGCCTCGAATCACAGAGCAGTGGGCTTCAACCTGCTCTTCCACATGGTGAGAAAGGGAGCTCTCATTAGGCAGGCCCTTCATCTCTCCCTCCCAGGCTGCTCCGGGCTGCAGGCTGAGGACTGGAGGGGAAGGCAGGAGGCGCTGGAGACAGCTGTCATCCCTCCTCCCGCCCCTTCCCTGTGGCTGGGCTGCAGGGCATGAAATAAGCAGCAGGCGCTGGGGGAGGGGGTGACAATCCAATCCACCTGTCACCCCCACAGTCAGGCGGCCTCAAGCAGCCTGCTCACTAACGAGGGAGGAGGCGTGGGTGAGGCAGACACAGAAGAGGGTGGCAGAGGGGGACAGACACACAGACACAGGAAAGATGGCAGAGAAAATGAGGCAGCGAGGCCAGAAGGCAGCATGGGGCAGAGACAGACAGACAAGGAGAGGGCTAGAAGAGAGAGGGAGGGGCAGGAGACCACAGAGACAAAGCAGAGAGAGGCAGGTAGAGAACAAGAGGCAGGTTCAACGACTGCTTCTAGGACTGACTCCTGGCCTGCTGGGGGAATAACTCAACAGGACACCACCCCTGCCGTCTGAGAACTTGCAGTGCAGCCAAGAGACGGACGAGGGAGGGGCAGGTCCCACCCAAGGCAAGGGCAGGGAGAGGCAAGGGGGCCCTGGGGACCCCGGACTGGGCCCAGACACAGCCCCACTAGGAGCATCCCAGAGCAGGCAGGCTGGCCCTAAGAGGCAGCAGAGGTAAGGACCAAGGACCCCAGGTCCCGCCTCACACCCAGGCTACTCCCAAGCTCACAACCTTCTTAGTCATTCCCTCTCCCACTCTCAGCCCCGGATCTCTTCCCTAGAGCAGAGACACAGGCTAAGGAGCTCTGGGCGATGCAGTGGGAAGGTAAACCTGGTGATGCCCCCCAAACACCCGGGCAAGATGGTCCAGGATCATTCTGTGGTTCCCATAGTGAGCTCTTCCTTCACAAAGGAAGCGGGGGCATTACCCCTCTGTAGGCTGAGTCCAGGCGGGAGCCTCACATTGTCCCTCTCCCCGATCCCACACACAGCCCAATTCTCACATCCCCTCCTGTAGGGCCTGCTCCCCACACCCCTGCTCCTGGGCCCCTCTCAGGTCTCCCTCTCTGTCCCCACACCCTCCCACAGCAGCCTCTCTTCTTGACTCCAGAGTGCTTCTAGGGTCTGATCTCAAAGGCAGGGCCCCAGCCCCAACCCTTCAAAGTTCTGTCTGGCAGGCTCACTACCCAAATCCCTGGTTCCCACCGTCTCCCTCCCTCAGGGACTCCCCTCCCCCAGTCCAGCAGCCTCAGGGCTGGGCAGGGGCTATTTTTAGCCTGGGCACTGAGCTAATTTTAACTCACCGACAGGGGACCTAGGGGCGGGCTGTCGGGCTGTGGGGGCGGGCAGTCCAGGAAAGCTGGGCCTGGGGCAGGGGTGGTCTCAGGCCCTAGGCACCCTAGAAACTCAAGTGGGGGGCAGGCCCTGCAGCCTCAGCTTAAGGGACAGGAACTGACTTGTCAAGGGGAGCACCCGCTACGGAGAGCAGGGCTGAGCCCTCCCCACAGCTTCCGCTGGACAACTCTCCAGGGCCCCACCCTAGGATTCCCGCCCTCTTCTCCCTGGCAAGTCTCCTGGGATGGGGTCATCCTGTTCTCTGCCCAGGAGATGCCTCTCCAGTGAGGGTCTGTCTTCTGAGCCTCCTCCATGTCTTCCCCACCCCAGCTTGTCCTTCCTGTAGTCTAGCTCTCATCCTTCCTGTAGCAGCTGTGAGGCTGTTTGGCTCCCTAAAAGGCAGCAGCCTGTCCCCCAGGGTCCAGCACTTCCCACTCCAGCTCTGACCTTCCCCTTACGGCCTCTGGGCTGGCTCCTAGGTAACCACTCCCTACAAGTTCCTAGAGCTACCCAGACTGATCTCAGGAAGTATCGGGGGCAACATGAGACTGACTCCCAGTAGAAAAGGAATGGGTGAGGTGGGGCAATGAATAGCTTAGGGAAATATGGGGACTCTGAGCTGGGATTCTGGATACCTGGGTTCTAGTCCCTGCTTGGGTCTAAGGCGTGATCCTGAGTAAGTCACTGCCTTCTACAGGCTTCACCCCACTAGCCAGTATTATAAGTAGCTGGGTGGACTAAGTACCCAGATGCCCTTCTGGCCCAAACACACAGCTCCTAAGCTCTCTGGGGAGGCCCAAGAGGAAGGGAGGTCAGAATTGTGTAATTCATGGAGAGGAACTAAAGAGATGGCCTGGCTGAGCAACGGGGGAGCTAGAAGAGTCAGGATGGGGCTGGTGAAGGGGCAGGTGCCTTCTAAACAGATGGCCCAGGGCTGACAAAGGCTGTGGTCAGCCAGAACAAGTACCAAGTGGGGCACACAAGGCCCTCGTGGCAGAGGCTCAGCCATCCCAATCCCCTCACACAGGAATGCCCATCAGACCCACCTCCTGCTTGTGGTTACTGAGCAGCGACTACCCCAAGGTCACTGTTATGGTCACTGGTGGGACCAGTTCTAGAACCCAAGCCTAAGGCTGGCTTCATACTCCATTCCAGCAGGCCGAGCTCATTTGCATGAGGATTTGCATAGTGTCTCTGACCTTTTTCCTTCAGGCTCAACTTCCCATTCCAGGACCTGGGTCACCCTCACCCAGGATCCCTAGGCACCTGTGGACACCAACTGGAGTTCTTGGCACCTCAGGCCTTTGTTCCCATCTTTCCCCTCCAGAAAGCATTCTCAAATTTATAAATACCCCCAGTGATACAGTCTAGAACTCTCAGTCCAACTGGTCCCCTACCCTTGTCTAGGCGGGGATGGGGGAGGGGTGTGAAATCATGAGGGATCAGCAAGCATGGCAGCTAGAGTTTGGTAAGATTCACAGGGTGAAGTGTGGCTCTGCCACTGCCTCAGTGTCGCAGGAGAAGAATCCATTCCCTTCTTTACTGCCAAGGTCTGGGCAGCAGCAGGAGGATGGAGGTGAACTGTCCTTTCCTTCCATTTCTGTCTCCATTTCCAAAACCCATCCGCAGTGCAGGATGAGAGGAGATGGCCCAGGACAGCAGGTGGGATAGATATTAAGACTACAGAAAGAACTCCCCAGGGCTGAGTCCTTGGACTCAAAGTAATCTCTGGGGCTCAAGCTTGCTTTATCAGAAGCCCCCCAACCGAGCATGCGAGGCTAGTGACACGTGGGAGGGCATGGAGGCCCCAGCACTGTACCTCAACCAATGGGAGCTGTAGACAACCAGTCTCCCACCTACCTTTAAGTCTGACCTACATTTGTCCAGAGTATCTACACCTCTCCCACACCCTCTGGAACAATGAAGCCCAGCAGTGGTCTCCAGTCCTGGGAAGTCCTTCCTGCTGTCTAACTGCCATCCCTCCCACTGCCGCCAGTCCTTCCACTGTTACCTAACCCATTTGGGTCATCTAAACAAGGGCAGTGGATGGGGGCCCCTGGGCATCAGAAGCCCTGGCTGAGGAGAGGTGGGGGCAGTTGGGACGGTTAGTGTGTCACCTTCCACCTCCCCAACCCAACTTCCCTCTGGGGTCTCAGGAGACAGAAGTGAAAGTGGCAGCTGGGGCCTTGGGGGCGGGTAGGCTTGAGAGCCGTTGGAATGAGCATAATGCCACCAGTGCTGGGTCTGGGCTGCCTGCCATTGCAGTGGGTAGGCTAATGGTTAGATCAGGGGAGGGACTTCCCATGGAAATAAGGGCATGGGGTAATGAGGAGTGCGGGCCCCTAGCCAAAGGAAGAGCAGGCTGAAGAGAAAAAAAATGGAAAGGCAGGCAGCAGACAGTCTCAGAAGGGCATTTTCTTCCTGGGCAGTGTTCATTCCCTTGTGTAAAGCAGCAAGATCCTTTCTTCTCACCCACAGAACTGAGACAGGGCTGCTCTGGCTGAAGCAGATTCTGAAGGGGGTCTGAGCCCTGACTGCTGGGACAGGAGAACAGAGAAAGGGGAGAGAACCCAAGGCCTGGGCCCTCAGACTGGACAGCACTAATTACGAGGAAAGGGGAGGTGGAGAACATGAAAGGTTCACCTACGATGATGACAGGGGACCCGAAAGAGGCCAATCCAATCAGGGAAAGCAAATCCTCCTAGAGACATCATGACCTCGAGAAGCCACTGAGGATTTAAAGGGGCCGCTCAGGGCAATGGCTGGGTCTCCTTCTAACTCAGATAGTCCTCTAAGCCCCTGGCAGCGGAGGGAGGGCGGGCATCATGGCTGCGTGGGCCTGCTGAGGCGGCCAGCCAGGCAGCTCTTACAGGATTAGCTTGTTGCTTTCAGGAAAGGTGCCAGGTGAGGCTAAGATGCCCAGCCAGATGGAGGGGGTGCCCAGAGGGAAGGGGGTGGGGAGAGCAATACTGCACAAGGCTATGCAAATACATGTCCCCAAATCCACGCCCCTTACCAATCACCTGGCTTTTCACCCTTTCATGAGGATGCTGTGCAGGGACCCCTCAGATTTTTGCCAGCAAAGACCTCACCTACGAAGTTTTCCCTGCCATTACTATGATCTGGAGCTATTCTTCTGTGGGGAAGTCCTGTCTGTTGTCTACTCTTGACCCCTGTGCTATACTTTACAACCAGGGACCCACCCCTCGGAATAGGTGAGGGGCTGAGCGGTTCCCTTATCTCCCCTCTCCTTTAGCTCCCCACCCCCAGGCTGACAGGTTGGGGAGACAAGAGGGAGCAGCTGGGCCCGGACACCTGTCCCCACCCAGCCATCATGGGCCCCAGAGGCCTGCATAAGGAGACTCAGCATAGAGGAGGCAGTGGTGGCAGCTGGAGGAAAGGGGCCCAGAGCTTAAGGAGAGAGGTGACAGGAAGGTCTGACTTGCTTCCAAATCATCCCATCCTTCTGGTCTACCCTCAAACATCATCCCTCACCAAACACATAATACATGCATGCTCTAAAGGGAAAATTTCAAGGTTTGAGGTCAGCCCTCAAACTCCTTGCTCCATTCCCTTGCCTCCACGTTACTTGCACTGGAGTGGAAAGACCCCAGGAAAAAAGACCAAGCCCCCTCTCCCCACTCCACCCTCCTGCCACACATTTCTACTTGAAGCTCAGGGATGGCTCTCATGTATTCTTTGTTCTCTCAACCCGCAACCCTAGGTATTTGCTGGTGGGTTGAGGATGAGAGAATCACGAGGGGTAAGCAAGCATGCAGCCAGAGGGATGTGGCAAGCCTCGTGGGGCTAAGTGTGGAGGAGGCAGGTTCTGAGACAAGGAGACGGCGGCACGGGGCGGGCAGGGCTGGGCCCAGCTTCCCAACCCATCCCAGGGCCGGACAGCCCTAGGCCAGGAGGAACCCTCCAGGCCTCTCAATCCCTACCCTGGACACCAAAGGCATTGCTTGCCCCCACCCCAGTTTCTGGGTAGCTGCCTTAGCAGGCAAGTCCCGGGCCAGGCTGGGGCTGAAGGACTGAGAAAAAAGATGCAACCATCACACGTTTCCCAACGGAACCTCCTTCCTTTCCCATGTGAGGCAGGTAGCATCACCTCCCTTTCACAGGTATGGACACTCACAGAGATGGACAGGGACTTGCTCAAGGTCACCAGAAATAAGGGACAGAGACAGACTGTCAGGCACAGGGCTTCAGCTCATGACCTGGATGGGAGTGGGAGGGGGTCTCCCTCCACCTGGGAGTTCTAGCACATTCCTTCCAGGGCCAACTCCCCAGCTCTGGGCCTGGGAGGCTCACGTTGGCCTTGTGTCTGCCTTGAGACAAGCCCAGCCTCTTGTGCTCCAAGGGCTCACACTGCAGCATCTCTCCTCATTCATCCCACGCGGCAGCTCACAGGGACATAAGGAGGGGTCTCTGAGTGTCATTTGTTCCTGCCCTCACATCCTTGCTTCGAGGGGCTTTCTCCATGACACTCAAGTCAAAGCAATACCCCCCTCACCTTGCCATGAACCCTGATTCTCTGCCTTTGGCTGAGAAATCCTAGTTTTCTCTTCCCTTCAGTTTTTCCTCCTTCTCTCAGGTCTCTTTGGGCCTCCTTTCCATTGCCTCATCCTGCAGGGCGGGATCTCTCCTTTAACCTTAGACAAAAGCCCTTTATACCTCATAACTACAAAAGCTTAAATAAGTCACTTAAATGTCCGAGACTCAGTTTTCCAATTCTAAAAAACAGGTGTAGAGAGAAACAGTCTTCTTATGTTCCCATGCTCAGCAAAAAGCTTGGCACACAGGAACATAAGAAATGGAAGTTTCCTTCCTTCCTTTCTTTTGAGAACCCATCACCTCTCCAACGAGATCTCAAAAGTTTTGGTTTTTGGGTGGGGCAAGGTGGCTCACACCTGGAGTCCCACCTACCTGGAAGGCTACAGCAGGAGGATCACTTGAATGGGAGGCTGCAGTGAGCCATGATGGCACCACTGCACTGTAGCCTGGGCAATAGAGCAAGACCCTGCCTCAAAAAAAATGCAAATAAAAAAGCTTTGGTTTTTGGCCTCCAAAGTATACTGGAAACGGCAAGTCGGGTAATGCTGAGGGGAAAGCTCCCTTGATCCGGCGGCAAACAAAAAAGAGCTCCCTCTATATGGTTTCCTGGTCTGCCCAACTCCTAGGAGAGTGGCCAGAGCACCCAGCCAGAGGCACCAAGCCAAGGTCAGTGACCAGGCCTAGAGCCCAGAGCCTCCTGGGAGGGTAAGTTTAAATGAGTAAATATGGTCCCGCCTGGGTGTGGCCAGCGACAGGCCAGAGCTTTGGACGTGTCCCTCCCCTCCCAGCCTACAGCAGAAAGAAGAGAAGTCAGACTGGCACAAGTGCCTCCCGCCCCCTTGGCTATCAGGGTCCTGTGCAGAATCAATGAATGCATTCCCCTGTCTCCACACCAGCCAGGACTAACCAGAAGCACGACTTGGCTCTCAGAAAAGAGAGGCTTGTAGTCTCGGCCTCAGAAAAAGGAAAATGTCAGATGAAGAGGAACTTGGGGATCACCTAGGCCAAGGATCTACCCCCAAATGCCTGAGGGCTTAGATGCGGCCTTGATGCTGAGTAGCCTTGCTCATCGGGGTGAGTGGGGAGGGCAAGAGATCAGGGACAAACCACCAAAACACCCAGGTGTTAATCACCGAAAGGCGAAACTCTGTACATTGAAAAGCTGGGGCCCAAGAGGAGTGACTTACCCCGGGACATACGGTCAGTGTGAGGCGCAGAGGCAGACTGTGCCAGGACCACAGAGAGGGGCATGTGTGGGAGGGGAAAGGGGCAGAGATGGAAGTCAGCCAAGGCTCCTGACTCACAAGCCATGCTCTTTATTTTGCAGACAGGGCTCTGCCTGCCCATCTGTGGTCTAACCTTAATCCCTCCTGCTCTAGTCAGCCCTCCTCTCTTCAAAGTTCTTGCTATGCCCTTCGCCTTCTTGCCTCCAGTCCCCTCAACCCCATCCCAACTCTCCAATCCTTTAATCATCTTTGCCATTCACTATCCCCCCCACCTCCCGCAGTGCAGCAGCTGCTCTGTGGGTGTCTACACACCCGTGTGTATGCGCTGCACACCTTCTTGCATGTGTACCACTAAATGCTGTGGACCTGCCAAGTGCATTGGGTATGCCTGTCTACACAGGACCCCATCTAGCTCCCGCTACTGGGGAAAGGAGCCTAACGGCTAGCTCTCCCACAGCTCCAGGGCAAATGCCTCAGAATACTGTCAGCCCCAGGCAGGGAGAGGAAAAAGAAAATAAATATTCCAGGATCCAAACAGCACTGATCCCACTAGGCCAAAGGTCAAGGCCTTTTGGGAGAGCCACTGGAAAAGAAAGTGCTTTGAGTTCTCCTCCTTTCCTATGCCAAATTAGAGCCACTTCTCTCTCCCCACAGCTTCCCCACTGGGAGGTTCTTCCTGAAGTCTAAGCTCCATCCTACTTGCTGTGAGCATGGATGGATAGAGCAACATCAACCATAATACAGTCAGACATCCAGCTTCAAGAGCACAGCTTCTAGTATCTAACCACCCCTCCCCCCATGAGTAAGTCACCAAACTGGGACAGAAGGACAGACGGTTGGCCGGACTCCGGCCCCATGACTGGCTCATAAAGCCACCAGCGATTATAGTGATGCTGAGGCTGTGCCGGCCTGCCACCATCTCCTCCTTCCCCATAAAAAAAAGATAGTTGCCTCCAACCAGCTGGCCTGAGAGAGCCTCAAGAGTCCCAGCCATGGTCCCGTGGGATGGGGAGAATCCCACCATCACAGTGCCATGAGACTCAGAACCTGACCCTTGATGGGTTCGAGGCTCACATCAGATCCTCATACTTACTTATAGAACCTGGATGAACACCAACAATGACCTGTGTCCAGGAGGTCAAGGCTTGTATTACCTATGCCCCCTCAAGTCCTCTTTTCCAGTAAGGACACCATCCTCCGGACTAGAGGGGCAAAGAAGCAGGGGGCCTGGCTTAAATACAACTAGGGAAATGCTGGACCCACCCATTTGCTCCTGGACTTCCCTTGTCCCCATATAAGTATTCAGGTGAGGGGTAAAGTGTCCAACAAGGGCCCACACCAGGCCAGGGTAAGCACCGAGATTCGGGATCCAGTGCCAACCAGGGAGGGCAGGGGGTCCAGCTGGCCAGGAAGAGAAGGTTGACAAAATGGGCAGAGGTCCAGGCCTCTCTAGGGGCATAAAAGCCAGGGACACCCACAGCAGAGGGATCTTCTGAGGGCATGGTCAGAAGAGGAGGGTAGGAAGGGTTGAGCCATAATCAATGAGGGCCTATCCCCAAGGCCTCAGGGGCCAAGACACCCCCACCCCAAGCTTCCTTGCTACTGATCCTTTAGCCTTCCAACCTGAGGAGTCTCCTGCCTTCCCTTCCCCATCACATCCCCCAGGAAAGACCCAGGGAAGATTTAAAAGAAAAAAACAAAAAAAAAAAAACCCCCTGCTACAGAGAGATTATATAACACCAGCCAGAAAGACTATCATATCTCCCAGCCTATGAGAACAGCCAGGAGCCAAGTGGGCGGGGCCAGGATGCCCAGGCCCTCCAGCCCAGGGGCACCAAGCACAGAGTGGGTGGACATGGGCAGCACCTGCCACCCTTCCAAATCCTCCAACACTCTTTCAGGCAGTGAGTACTGCAGACAGAAGCTCTAGCCAATCCCCCACGCCCATCCCCCAACACACGGATCATGACGCTCTCTGGATCCTGCTTCTCCCCTTGGACTGGGGCTTCCATGAACAGCGACTGTATGTCCCCCTTCCTAGAATCTCCCCTCTATGAAGTTATGCCTGAAAGAGTGGAAAGATGAAAGCTCTGACACAGATTTGCTGTGTGATCTCAGGTAAAAAACTCAACCTCTTTGGTCCCTACAGGAGTGAGTAAAAGCTCCTCCCTTCCGCCCAGAGAGACCAGAGACCCCTCCCTTTACAAATGTGCATGCACACACATACATATACACACATATGCAAACATACAGGGTGTGCTGGTGGGGGCAGGGGAGTTACAACAAAGAGAATATAATCACTGAGACCCAAGGACGCAAATGCCTATGCTGGGGCAAATGGGGAAGGAGCTCCCTATAAGCTCCAGTGTCCCCCAATCACCCCATATAAATAGGTTCTCAGCCACTCCCACAATGGTCCCACCCCACCCCCAGCTCCTGCCCAACGCACTGGGAAACCACAGGAAGGAAATTCATTCCCAGGCAGGGCCGTGGGAGCTGGGACAGCCAGACTAAGTCCTGGGGCGGGTGTGACCCCGCGGCCACAAGCGGGTGGACATCTGTGAACACTGACATGTGCCTTTTCAATGCTCTCCTCTGCTACTGAGACCTTCCTGTTGGGGCTGGGAGAGGAGTGGGAGGTGGACAGCTCCCAAACGCCAAAACACCCAATCTCGGGCTGACCTGCTCTCCCCTCCTATCTCCAGGCCAGAGCAGCCCAAGGTCACCGCCCCAGACGGCAAACTTCCCATAGTCTAGGTTGGACCCTGAATTGCTGCGGAGACCCACTAAAGGGATAGGAGGAAGAGTGGATAAGGGCCACCCCCACCCCAAATCAAAGAAACCTGGCCTCTGAGGAAAACTCAAATGGGGGTTGGGCACAGCAGAGGGACACAGGATCCCCCCCACCTGCTATACCCTCCCCCAACCCATCAACAATGCACCAAGTAAGGGGAGGCAGAGGGAGGCTCCCACTCAGGAGGGCAAACCTGGAATGACCCGGTCGGTGGCTCCTAGAGTGCTTTCCTTTCAGGGGGAGCCCTCAGAAGACTGCTGAGAGGACAGCGTGATTCACTAGGGGAGGGGGCCCCTTTCCCTCATCCTCCTAAGACCCTCACCTGGTAGAAGAGAGGCTGGCCTTGGAGTGGGGGACTAAATGAATCTTGGTCTCCTTGACCCACCCTCCGAAAAGCCCCCCAAAAGCCCCTAGACCCCCGCTCGGAGCCCAGCTCCGCCTGCCATAGGTGGAGAGAGGGACTAGAGAACTCTTGCCCAGATGTTGAACAGCTGCAAACTTCTGGCCAGGGAGTTCTCCAGCTGGGGTTGCTGACAAACCACATCAAGGGTCTCAGGAGCGGGCTAGGAGGTCCCAAAGAAGGGTCCTGCGTGCCCACCTCGTGGCGACTCCGCGTCCCAACTCCACAGGCACCCGGCAGACACGGGCCCCCGAGACACACACACTCACACACCCCAACCCACCACCCCGGTGTCATCTGAACAACATCCCCCCTCCCTCCCCCGCTTCCCAAACAGCTGCGGCTCCCCCCGCCTCCACCCTCCCGCCGCCCTCCCAGGCCCCCTTCGGCACCATTTCGGGCCAAGGAGGAGGGAACAGGCGGCGAGAGGAGGGAGAGGGAGGGAGGGCCGGCTGTTAAAACGTCAGTCGCTCCCGGCTGTCACCGGAGACCCCCTCTGAGGATGGCGCCCCGTCCCAGACCACTCGGAGGCTGCCGTAACCCCCTACACGGACAGGCGGGCGCGCCCCCAATCCGCCCGTCCCCACCCGGTACTCCCAACACCCAAGGGAATTGCAGCCCACTCCACTTGTTCCCCACGGCCGACTCCCTGACATCAACAATCCCCTAGGTAATCCCCGCCAACGCCACACGAAAACACGGTCCGCTCCGCGAGTTCCTCCCGGCCGGGGGGCTGCCCCATCCCACCCCTCAGGGGGACGGTCTAGACCACCCTCCACCCCAACCCCTGGACCGGGTGGGGGAGGGGGCCTCTTAAAGTGGCAGGCGCGTTATTTTTCTCTACTCACCAGCCCGGCTGGGGGAAAGGGGTTGTCACGGCAAAGAGCAGGTAGCCCTCGCCCCTGGTCCGGGGATCCTCAACACCGGGAAGCCGCAGCTCCGGGCGGGGGGAATAATAATGAGGCCGGCGTCCGCGCGGGCCCTGGGCGGCGCCGGGGGGCCTGGGCCCCCGTCGTGGGCGCGGGGGCCAGCAGCGGGCGGCTGGCAAGCGGGGAACCGGGGCCGAGCGCCCGAGCCGCCTCGGCTGTTGTTGATATTTTGCTTCCTTCCTCCTTTCGGGCTCCAAAGGTAACTCCTCCAGCCCCCGGGAGTCGAGGCCGACGTAGGCACAGCTCAGCCTAGCTTGAGGGGTGGGGAGAACGGGGTGACGGACAGGTGAGGGGGCCAATGGGAGGTACGTGTGGGGCTGGCGAGGCGGAGCCGAGGCTGGGGCGGGCCCGAGGACGCGGCCCCGCCCCTCGCTTCTCCTGGGCTGGCCGGGCCGGGCCGGGTCGGTCCCCACCCCACCGCCCTCCCAAGCTAGGCTGCGGCGCCGGGAGCCGCAGATCCCTCCGCCTGCCGGGAGGGAGGGAGGAAGGGACGGAGCGAGGCAAAGTAGAGAGGCGAGACCCAGAGGCCTTTAAAGGGATCGGTCCGCTCCCGCGTGCCCCTCGGAGCACGCCGGCCGCCCGCACTCCCGCCCTCCCGCCTGGCACCGCTGCCCCCGGGCGCTCTAGGAGAGCCTTTCCGGGGAGGCCGTGCGAGGTGCACGCACACTCTCAACACGCGACACCTCGGCACCTCCTCGCGGCCCCGCGCCCCAGGAGAGTTGGGAGGTGGGAGTCTAAGTAGATAAATTAGGTGGAGACTAAAAGTGGTGAAAAGCTTCCATCTCCGCGACTTGGTGTGTGACAAAGCCCCACTTAAGGGCGACGTTCTTGGGGGGTTACCTAGGGAGCTCAGTTGCTCCCTCTACCTGTGACAGGCCCCCTCCCGTCCCAGGGCCCGGCTCGGCAGACGCCCAACAATTTAAAGCGACAGCTCATAGTTCTTGGGTGACCTAATCTCCAGTGCTTGCGGAGCCCCACAGCACTTACTGCCGAGGGGGCAATTTAAAGGGGCGGGGCCCTAATTCCTCCCCACCTTCCACCTCACTGCAAACACCCAGAAATGTCTTATTACAGAAGCAGTAGTAGCTCTTTAAAATGTTTTTATTTTTAAATTCCTGGCTGCTCCAGGGTGTGGTGAATCTTTACGTGCCCTACAACAGGAGTGTGGGTGCCATGCCTACTGGACAACAGACCCGTCAGGCTTCCCTCCACCGTCCCTGTTACTTCCAAGTCCTGCTGCTTTCTCCCAGGAGCGTAAAGAAATGATGGCACCTGGCTTAGATCTCAAAGAACCTTGCAGAACAGAAGGGCACTCAATTCTTCACACACCCTGATTTCTTTCTTCTTCCTTTCTTTTTTTTTTTTGGAGTCTCACTCTGCTCACTCTGTCGCCAGGCTGGAGTGTAGTGGTGCGATCTTGGCTCACTGCAACTTCCGCCTCCCGGATTCAAGCGATTCTCCTGCCTCAGCCTCCGGAGTAGCTGGGACTACAGGCGCACGCCGCCACACCCGGCTAATTTTTTTGTGTGTTTTAATAGAGACGGGGTTTCACTCTGTGCCCAGGCTGATCTCGAACTCCTGAGCTCAGGCAATCTGCCCACTTCAGCCTCCCAAAATGCTAGGATTACAGGCGTGAGCCACCGCGCCCGGACACACCCTGATTTCTGTCTGGCTGGGTCTGACTTACCGGACAAAGACCCAATTCTGAGTTAGTGCTGGAGACTCCAATATATAGAGAAAGGCAACGTGTCGTGGTGGTTAGAAATGACAACTTTTCAGTCCAGCTGCCGTGGTTCAGATCCTCACTTCACCATTCATTAACTGTGAACATAGGCACATTATTTAACGTTCCCCTACCTCATGGTCCTCATGAGGGTAGACTAGAGTTGGTGATAATAGTGGCAAACTCAGAAATTTAGTGTGAAGATTAAATTAGTTCTTCTAAGCAGATTGCTTAGTACAGTGTCTCATGCTGTATAAAAAACTCAAACCAGACCGTTGGGCCAAGGACTGGTCTGCAAATAACCCTCTAGGCCCCCATGAGTCCACGCAAGCCTCAAAGGAGGTGAGTTCAGTGGAATTGTTCTGCAAATAGGTTGGAGACTTATCTTGTGTGTCTTAAGACAGGAAGTCAGCAGGCTCCTATTTCCTTGGCCTCAGTTTCCAACCCTTCTACCTGACCCCTCCCCCTTTCAGGAAACAGTGTCCCAGTTTGTCCCCAAATATAGCTTCTCAGTTCCTCATTGGATCTGGGAGGCTGGGCCCCCAACACCAGAAGATGTGAATTACCCCCACCAGGTAGGGCTAGCTTGCCCAAAAGACTTCAGGGTAGGCAGGGGGAGCCCATCTGCCTCTTTCCCCAAGGACGGAGAAGAATAGAGCCTTGTGCCAGGCTTGAGGCTGTGGCAGTAGCAGGATGGGAAAGTGCCAACCCCCCTCAAGTGGGGAACCTCCCCTCACTTGTGGCCTCTATTTTTAGTGCTTCCCTAGGCTCTAGCTGGAGAAACCGTTTAGTCATCAGGGTGTTTATTTTCCGGCTGTTTCCGACGTCGGGAAAGCAGAATGTTGAGACTGAAGAGATCCAAGGCTGCTGGAAGGCTTCTTAGGATCAGGCCTGGGAACTCAGCCTTCAGATCCACTGGGTCCCAGATCATAAAAAACCCAAAACCAAACAAAAAAAAAAGTGGGTAGGGGTCAGCCAAGCCCCCAGGAGACCAAGAGAGCTGGGTTCTCAGCCACCTCCAGTTTCGAGGCTCTCCAAGCTGAAGAACCCTCTGGCTCCAGCTCTACTTGAAGGAGTCTCTCCAAAAACTAACCAAACCCAGAACAATTCCTACCCAGGGCCAATTCCCAGAAACCCCCTCCCCAACATCCTTTATATCAGCCTGGTGAGCCTCCCGCCAACCACAGCCGCAGCCAATCTCACTCCTGAGGCAGGCTTGCCAAGGCTATGATTGGCTGATTGATCCTCCAGTCTTGGAATGTTGGGTCCTTAACAAAGGAATGAGGAAAGAAGGTGAGTCACCTGGGGAGAGTTTTAAAGGGCTAGGAGCAGGAGGGAAAAGGGAAGGGAGGGAAGAGCTCAGTGGGTGAGATGCAATGTGCTGGACCCCCCAAGACGCTGACATAATTCCCTGGAGAACATAGTAGGAAAGGCAGACACTGCAAATGGGATAGAATTTATAATATAGAGAAAACTAAATGAGAGGGCAAAAGTAACAAACATGGGGCTTTCATTCCCATGGAGGGGTAAGAAAGGGTCTAGGGAGTAATGTCGCTGGAAGTTAGATCAAAATAAGGACTTCCTGAATGTGACTCACTAAATCTTTTTCTTCTGGCCCCTGGATTTCCCATTCCAGAATCTTCTGGGTGGAAAATACCTGAGCCAACTCAGATGCCTAGATCTCATTTTTCCTCCTCCCACTCTGGCTACCCATCCATCTTTCCTAGAGAAAAGTTACCTAACAGCCCAAAGCTGCTATAAAGTCCTCTAGGAATCAAACACTTATATGCTCACTGAAGTCTTTTAAAAGTGTGTGTAAACTCCTCTCCATCATATCGTCTTCATAAGTTTATATGGCAAAGGAGCATCGACATCTCCTTTTGTTGGCCCGTCCCCTAGCACCCCAATCCAACTTAATTTGTAAAAGCCTTCCTCATCCTCATGCCCCAAGGGCCATTTCTCTGCCTGCCTGTCCCATAGCCCTGGGGAGCCATTACTGCTGGTCTAGCCTCTAATCTGTCTGGCAGCTTGGTTGGTCCCCTCTCACCTTCCCCATGGCCATCTGGACAATCTCCAGCCCCCTAGTCCATCCACCTCATCCCTTCCATTGAGCTGATCATTTTCCCCGCAGTTTTCAAGTGATCCCAGCAGTCTCTCTCCACCTCTGCCACCGTGTCTTGTGAGGGGAAACGCCATCAGCAGGTGTACAGCAGTTCTGTGTATACATGCTCTGCGTGGACTAGTGTATTATCCACACCTGCTTGTATAGTGCACTCTACTCTGTGTATCTGCCTCCTCTGTACACACTCCTCACCAGATCCTGGGCCTCTTGAGGGCAGCAATCTAACTCCACTTTGGGTGAAGGCCTTGCAGGACCTGGCATAGAATGCGCTCAGCAAATGTGTTAACATGAATCTGTATTTGTGTGTGCAGCTATGTTTCTGAGTTCAGATTATAAAAACTTTTACTGAACCTCTCATTTGTCCATTCATAACTGTGCTAGCCGGAGGATGGGGCTGTGGCCTGGCTTGCCCCACCACCCCGCCTAAGTCACACTTCAGGTTAGGCCAGAGTTGCAGGGAAAGGCAGAGTCAGGCAGAAAGGTGTCAGGCTGTACAGGCAGAGTTGTGCCCCAAGCTCAGGGCTAGGGTGCCTGGGGCCAGGCCTGGGGCAAAGGGCAGACGGCCCACCTTGGAGCTGAAGGGGGCAGGGAGGGGGTGCCAAAGCCGGGTCCTCGGTCAGTGCATCACCCCCACAGAAGCTCCCTGCCCCCGGCTGGGCAGGATGTGGTGGCAGCTGCAGGAGGGTGGGCAGGATGTGGGGGTGGGGGCAGCTGAAACACAGCCTGACAGTCGTCTCCCCAGCTCCTCCCTTCTTCTCTCTTGCCCCCCCCCCACATCCGCCCCCTCCCGGTCACGTGTTCCCAGCCAGGGCACCGACGGACTATTTCCCTCCTTCCGCGGAAGGACATAATTGTCATAGCAAAGTACAGTCGCCGCTGACTTCAGCTGTACCACGCCTTTTTCTTGCCCCATAACCCAGGACAGAAAGTTTGCCGAATACACATTTCTTTAAGGCCCTGATTGCTAACCAGGGAGTGTCCCCTTTAAATGCAAATTAACCGCCTTCTCTCTCGCCTCCCCCCCACCCCCAGCCCAACTTCGCTCCTCGTGCCCAGACTCCACCAGCTGCCATTGACGTCACGCGTGCGTCAGCGTCGCCAGCCCAACCAGACGGCACGTGGGGGGAAGAAGGTAGACTTAAAGGGACAGATGCTCGCGGCCTGCCAGATTTTGGCTGTGAGACTTGGCCTGGGGGGAATGAAATGGGATGTAGGGAAATGTCTTAGAGCATAAAGAAATGCAGGGTAGAGCCGGGCGCAGTGGCTCACCCCTGCAATCCCAGCATTTTGGGAGGCCAGGAGGGCGGATCACGAGGTCAGGAGTTCGAGACCAGCCTGGCCAATATGGTGAAACCCCCATCTCTACTAAAAATACGAAAATGAGCTGGGTGTGGTGGCGCGCGCCGGTAGTCCTAGCTACTTGGGAGGCTGAAGCAGAAGAATCGCTTGAACCCGAGAGGCGGAGGTTCCAGTGAACAGGGATCGCGCCACTGCACTCCAGCCTGGGTGACAAAGCGAGACTCCGTCTCAAAAAAAAAAAGAAAAAGAAAAAGAAATGAAGGGTAGATCTTAAGAAGGACTTCCCAGAGTAGGAGGATGTATTTGCTCATGGATGAGAAACCCAGGAGCAGGAGGAGCAGAACCACTGTGAAGGTGAAGGCTTGGCACTTAAGACTCGCCCAGTTATAATTTCAGCCTTTCCCTTATCCCTACCCGGCATGTCCATAAGCACAAGGACTTTGCTCACTTCTGTGTCGCTACGCAGTACCACATAGTACCACGTGCTGTGAATGCAGCACGTAGGAGGGACTCAATTTAAGTCCAGTACTCCCTCCTTACCTGGCGGGGACTGATTCCAGGACATCTCCCATAGCAAAATCTGCTGAATCTGTGACACAATGTAACATTTGCCTGTGACCTCTGCACTACCTCTGATACACTTTAAATCATCTCTAGATAACTTATAATATCCAATACAATGTAAATTCTACGAAAATAGTTGTTATACTGTATTGTTTAAGGAACAATGACAAGAAAAAAAAAGTGTTCATGTTCAGTAGTATAGATGCAATTTTTTTCCTGAATATTCACTATCCAAGGTTGGTTGAATCCAAGGATGCACAGTATTTGTAGAATGAATGAACTGATCCATTGAGTGCAGTGCAAAGCCACCTCCTTTAGATTTTCCTTGTTTGCTCCATCCAGCATGCATAGCACAAACAAGCTCAACTAAAGACAATCGCACTTTTGCACACTCACAGCAATTAATAAACCTGTCACTTCCTTCCATGAATTAGAGACCATGAAAGCAGTGGTTAAGAGCACAGAACTAGGAATAATATCAACCTGGGTTCCAGTTCATTAATACTGCTTACTAGTTGAGCAACCTTAGACAAGTCTCTTCATCTTAGTTGTAATAACTGTCCTATGGAGTCAATGCTACTTAGACCTAGACTTGCTGTTTGAATTAAATGCAACCATTTCTGTGAAGTTTAGTATGGCACCTGTTGCATAGTAAGCGTTCAACAATTGTGGGAAGTAGGTTTACCATGGCCTTCTCCCCTATTCAATTGTGAGCTTCTTGAGAACAAGGACCTTGCCATCTTGATTTATTCCCCAGCATCAAGCTGGGGGATAAAGGCTTATAATCGATGCTTTAAAAATGTTTCTGGGGGCTGGGTGCGGTGGCTCACACCTGTAATCCCAGCCCTTTGGGAGGCTGAGGTGGGTAGATCACAAGGTCAGGAGTTTAAGACCAGCCTGGCCAAGATAGTGAAACCCTGTCATTACTAAAAACACAAAAATTAGCCAGGCATGGTGGCAGGCACCTGTAATTCCAGCTACTTGGGAGGCTGAGGCAGAGAATTGCTTGAACCTGGAAGGCGGAGGTTTCAGTTAGCTGAGATCGTGCTGCTGCGCTCCAGCCTGAGTGACAGAGCAAAAAAAAAAAAAGTTTCTGGGCCAGGCGCAGTGGCTCACACTTGTAATCCCAACACTTTGGGAAGCCAAGATGGGAGGATCACTTGAGGCCAGGAGTTCAAGATCAGCTTAGTCAACATAGTGAAACTTGGTCTCTATTAAAAAAAAGAAGAAAGTTCTAAAAATGAAAGGGTGAGGCTTTCATTTGTCATCCCAGGTTCTCAGGGGCTGAAGCAGGAGGATCTCTTGAGCCCAGGAGTTTGAGACCAGCCTGGGCAACATAGCGAGACATCATCTCTTAAATAAAACTTAAAAAAATTAAAGAATATGTGAACAATTTCAGTATTCCCTGAAATTTGACCTCCAAACTCAGCTCTGAAGTTGTTATCCAAAGAAGAAAACATTACAAATACCCCTTTACCACCTCCTGTGCCCCTCTGTGTCCCAGGTTTAAGGGCTGTGTGGTAGAACCTCAAGGTAGAGTTGAGGTTAATCTCTGCATTTGAACCAAAAGTACTGTATTATGCAAACAAGCCACAAAGAATTGGTCTGTGATGAAGACCTGCGGGGGTTGGGGGTTCCTGACCTCTCCTCATCCCCAGCTTAGCTACTGAAACCCTGTCCCAAGAAAGCCAGGCTAGGCTTCTGCCAAAGACAGAGGACACTAAAAGAGAGCTGGAAGAGGGAAACTCTTCATCCAGACACTAACCCATCTTCGAGCTTTTCTTCTCTGGAGCCTCATCTTACCCCGGCCCCCAGCCCATTCCTCTCCTGTCCCTGGTTCTGGCTCCCCTCTCCACCCCAACCTTCATTCCCTCCACAGCTCCCCAGTAGTTATAGTGGAGGGGGACAAGACCTCCTATCACCTGATTCCAGCTCCTTGGCCAGAGGAGCAGTAGCCACCTTGTCCTTCTTCAGCCTGTCTTGCAGCTGCTCATCGATCTGATTTGCAATATCTGTCACCATCTCTGAAGCAGAAAGCCTGACAGTTAACAGGAGGGACTTCCTGCCAGGGGGATAGCTATGATCAGAAGGCAATGAGAGCCTTCTCTTTCCTTGAGGAGGAGGAAGAAGTGGTAAGACCCTCCTCTGGCTGAGAGCAACCTCCTCAACCCAAGGAACCCTGGGGGTGTGGGTGGGTTTCCCCCACAGGAATCTCCCATCAGCCTTGATGCTAGCTCCGCCCCCCTGCAGGGGGGGGTGACACCCAGTAGCACTGTGTTCCAGAAAGCCCCAAAATAACCTGCCTTCACTGTCCGGCTGCTATTTCTGTCCATCTTGCTTAATTATTCAAACCTAAGTTAGGGAGTGAGCTATAAAAAGCTCTCCTACTTGGGGACCCAGGAGAGCTGGGAGACTCGCCAGGTTGCAATAGCAGCACACCACAGCGTTTGGGTGAGGTCGCTGGGTCCGGCCTCCTGCCTGAAAGTTCCATCTGCTGTGTGGCTGCCTCCTCTGCTGGAAGGCAGAACCCAGGCCTCTCCCGAAGCTCCCTCGTGCCCTCACCTCAGCATCCCTCCAGCTCCTGTCCTGCCTGGGAGCTGTCCTCCCCATGCTTGACTCTGGCCATACTTACTCTCAGCTGTCCCTTTGCTGACCTGCTCCCTAGTTCAGGCTTCTTAACCCACAGATAATAGTGTTAGACTCAAGCATCAGCAGTGGAGGGAGGTGGGATGGCAGAGGACTAGTTCGGTGGACACAGAGACGGGGAGATAGCAGCGGGCCCTTCGGTGGCAACACCATCAGCTGGGGGTGGAGAACACTGTTCTGGGTGGAGCAGTTCTCAGCTGTCACAGGTGCCGAGCCTCTTCAGGAGCTTCTCTTGGGAACTCTGACATGGTAGCTGAAGGGACAGAGGTAAGGCAGCAGGAAGGACCTAGTCCTTCTTTTCTTTTATGGGCCTAGTCCTCTTCTAATTGGACTAGGCTGAAGTCCAATGTCAGTTTCCATTGAAACGGAAGCATAGGGCAGGGTAAGTGAGGAAGGCTGGTCTCCCTGAGGGCCACTTCTGTGATCCTTCCTACTGCAGGCCTTCCTAAAAAGGTAGTAGCAGAGGGTTCTAGTCATGGTGGCTCTGGCAATGTGGGATTGTCACAGTGACTGGTCTTTGGGGGTAGAAATGAGAGGATTCTTGCTAGTGAGATAGAGACTGGTAGTTACACAGCTTGAGCAGGAAGAAGGGCAAGGGAGGCTGTGGCAGCCGCAGAGACCCACACCTGGGCAGGAGATAATCAGGAGGGACAGAAGGACAAGGGGCAGCAAAAGTGACACTTGAGCCCCAAGGAGGGAGAGACCCCAGGAGCAGACCCAAAGACCCAGGGCAGACAGAGGGGCTGACAGCTGAGAGCACGGAAGTGGAGTAAGAGGTCCATTGTGGGGGAAGCAGCAGCCTGGCATAGCCCAGGACAGGGGAGCATGGCAGTGCTTTCCAAGAGTCAGTGTGGAACCCAAGTGTTTAAAAAGAGCCTTGGGTTTCACACTCAGGCCTATTTTGGGGCTTGTTCCCACACATCTCCGTCAGCAGCAGTGGCAGCTCCTGTGAGGTCCAGCCCAGCTCTCCCTTTCACGGCTGCTCCTTGGCTGCTGGGGGAGGTTGCTGAGGTATGGGGAAGAGGTGCACCGTCGCTAAGCAACGAGATCCTGTACACCTGCAGGGCCTAGGAGGGGACTCTGGCACTGTAGGCATGGGGGAGGCAGGGAGACAGTAAAGGGTGGACCAAGCTCAAGGCTCCCTCTCCCATCCTCCCCAAGACAGTTGCAGAGGAGGGATGGACCCGTCGCTCAGGAAGCCTGTTGAGTTAGCTCTCAGTCCTCCGGGAGGCTGCGATTGTGCATGCAACCCGTGTGACGCTCCGTGGACTGAGAGTTTTGGAGGGGGTGGAGCTAGGGCATGAAAGACAAGGGGGAGCATCTTTCACACCAGTCTTGGAGGGAGGTCGAGGACTTACTGTCTGCTAAAAGGTAGGAACTTCTGTGGACATCCAAAGGCCTGAGAGCGGAAATTTAGGGAGGTGGCAGAATGGGAAGAGAAGCCCGCTGGACCCTGGGCCAGCCTCCCAGTCTCAGAGGCGACCGAGGAGCCCACACAGAAGGGAGGCGGCAGGACAGCAGGGGCCCCGCACCCATCAGCCATCTGCTGGAAGTCTCAGTGTCCTCAAAGCTGAAGGGCTGCGCTGTATGTCATTATGTTTCTTCCGGTTTATTATTTTTTTCCTGGTGGACAGGAGTTTGAGAGAGGTAACAATCGAGAGGGAAAGACCCCTCCACTGACCCTGTCACCTGCCTCACTGCATCTCTTAACAGGCCTGTGGGCCTCTAAATGTGAGGAGCAGCTAAGGGTAACACAGGGCCATCGCCTCCCTTTTTCTGTCACTTCCTCCATTGCCTCAACCCCTATCCGGAAGAGTACACCTTCATTCAAGAAGCAAGGATGGAACACTCGTGACTTGCCAACCAGGGTGCCGGGGAAGTGCTGAGGGGTGGGTGCCATGGTGGCCGACACCCAGCTCCTCCTCCATGGTGCCCGTTTCCTCGCTGGTATCTTGGCAGGCTCCTGTTCTCCCATCAGACGCTACACTCGCACATGTTGCACATACTGGTTAATAGCTTCTTGCTGTCCATCCTGGCACGGTCCCCAAAATTCCGCAGGGAACAGGGTGTGCTTCAGCCCCCTCCTTCTCTCACTACGGGCTAGGAAGTTTTGGCTTCCATCTCACACTCCCCATAGGCTGCATTTGTGGAGTAGACATAGGGGGCAATGTGAGGCCTTCTTATCTCTGACCCACGAGAAAGATGTCAAGTTGGGGACAAGAAGGCTACAAGCTTGTTTTGCTTTCATTCCTGCTGTGTGCCAGGCACTCTGGAAGGCATTATGTGCACTATTTTCATCATCACACAATAGCCCATAATTCTTTGTCTGACATCTGACAAAGAATGATCAGCCTCATTTTACAGATGATGAAACTGACGCTCAGAGGGGTTAAGGAGCGTGTTCATGTTCATATAGCACAAAGTGGCTCTGGGATTTCAACCCATAGAGTACAGTTGGGATAATACCCTCCCGAATTCAATGTTGAAAGTGCTACTGAGACTTCTGTCTCAGACAGATCCAGTCACCCAGGGACCTCTCAATTGCTCAGATTTGGAGAAGGTTGGGAGAGAAGATTGGGTTAAACAGACCTGAGATCCAGTCCTGGCTCAGTCATTTACAGCTGTGTGACCTAGGGTGTCACTCACCCTTTCTGAGTCTCCGTTTTCTCAGTGATGGTGTGGCAGCAATGTTTGTGAAGGGCTGCCAATATTACCATAGATAGTAGCAAATACTATCTTCACAATGTTTGTGAAGGGCTGCCAATATTACCGTAGATAGTGGTAAATGTACTTTGTTGCCTTCCAGCAATGGATGGCGCCTCTCCTTCCATCCTCTACAGAAAGAGGAAGAGGTAACCAAGAGCAAATTCAAGAGGGTGCAGATCTGTTGTATAGAATCAGGAAGCCCAAAGCCTGGCAGAGGCTTGTGGAGTAGGCAAAGGATAGCAAAAGGCCCTTTCTCTCTCTCTCTATCTCTCAAGGTGGGAGGTGGGAGGAGGGCACTGGGGGAGGGGAGTCATTTTTGGAGCAAGAGTATCAAGAAAAACCAAAAAAGAGGTCTCTGCTGGAGCAGGTAATGGTGACAGATGACAGAGTGAATTGAACTCCCAACTCCCATTTCCTTCCCATTTCTCTCCTAAGACAGATGTTTAAAGTGGAAATAAGACAACCGGAGTTCTGAAAACGTGAGAATCAAACCTACAGTCGTGCTCGTTCAGTGACTTCCTATCTCCACCCTGTGAAGTTCACCGAGGGAGCTTGCCCAGATGGTTTGGTGGCATTGTCCCTGGTGTGTGAGGAATTCTGGAGAATAGGTGTCAAACGACTATAGATGGAAATAGGAGGTTCTAATCTTTAAGAGGGGAAAAGATATTTTCCAAACTCTGAGATTTCATCCCCACGACTGTTGTGGAAGGTTAGAGGAAAAAAGAGGGGCCATCAGGAGCAAGTTGGGGTTTGCTAATTAACTCCTGACTACTCCAGTGAGAATGGTCATCGCCGGGGAGGTTTTCCGAATGGCAAAGGATCCACTCCACTCCGGACCTGCGAATCACAGTTTGTACTTTAACAAGAGGCATAGGTGATTCAAGTGTACCTTCAAGACTGAGATGCACTGCCTAACCTGTTCTTTTCCCTTTTTTTTGGAGACAGAGTCTCACTCTGTCGCTCAGGCTGGAGTGCAGTGGCATGATCTCAGCTCACTGCAACCTCCGCCTCCGGGTTCGGGCAATTCTCCCGCCTCAGCCTCCTGAGTAGCTGGAATTACAGGCGTGCACCACCACGTCGGGCTAATTTTTGTATTTTTAGTAGAAATGGGATTTCACCATGTTAACAGGCTAGTCTCAAACTCATGACCTTGTGATTCACCCACCTCAGCCTCCCAAAGTGCTGGGATTACAGGCGTGAGCCACTGTGCCCAGCCCATAACCTGTTCTTGACCCCTGTAAGTAGGTGAGTAATGTTAAAGGTGCCATGGAAAGCTAAGAGTTCCTTCAGGAACCTCTTTCTCCAGGAGAGGACTGGAGAGGCGCTGTGCAGGGCAGCGTTCTGCCTTCTTTGCCCCATGGCTTCATTCACTTGTTTTACACAGTGGGCTTCCAACTAAGCTTTCCTTTGAAGAGCGGGGCCACAGCCAAAGATGTCTGAAAATCATCTGTACTATGTTATGGAACATCTGTGCTATGGAATGCTGCTCAGCCTTACGAGGCATGAACTGGATCTAGGCCCACTGATGGAATGGTCCCAGAGATAAATGGTTTAGTGAAAAAACAAGTCTTGGGCCGGGCATGGTGGCTCACACCTGTAATCCCAGCAATTTGGGAGGTCGAGGTGGGTGGATCACCTGAGGTCAGGAGTTCGAGACCAGCCTACCCAACATGGTTAAACACCATCTCTACTAAAAATGCAAAAATTAGCCGGGCATGGTGGCAGGTGCCTGTAGTACCAGCTACTCGGGAGGCTGAGGCAGGAGAATAGCTTGAACCCGGGAAGCAGAGGTTGCAGTGAGCCGAGATCACATCACTGCACTGCAGGCTGGGTGACAGAGTGAGACTGTGTCTCAAAAAATAAATAAGAAAAAAGAAAAGAGCAATTCTCAGTGCAATCTACAGGATAGGCTACTTATGTAAATAAGCATGAATAGGTATATGTGTATTCATCAACTATCAACACTCAGTGGCTTAAAACAGCAATTACTGCTTTTGGTTTTGGGAACTGACTGGGTTCCGCCAGGTGACTTTCCCTTAGGGTCTCATGCTGTTGCAGTCTGACAGGGCTTGGATCAGGGTTCTCAAAGTCTTCCCTGCACGTCTGCCATGGAGGCTGGGAACACTCAAGCAGGTGGCATCCAGAACAGCTACAGTCTCTTTCTCTCTCTGGTCTCTCCTTGCGGTCCTTGCGGTCTCTCCAGCACGAGGGCTTTGGGGTAGCCAGCCTTCTTACAGGAGGGACTAGGGCTCTGAAGGCATTATCCTGAGATAGAGAGCCAACAGGAATCAATATTGCTTTTTATGACCTAGGCTTGGGTGTCACCCAGCTTCGCTGTCATATATTAGTGGAGGCAGTCACAGAGGCCTGCCCATGTTGCAGGGTAGAGGACAGAGCCTTCTACCTCATAGGGAGGCTCCAAACTTCAGGGTTTTGGGAAGAGCTTGTGAAATGGGAAATGTGGCCATATTTGGAAAATACATTCTGCCACAATATGAGCATATATACGAGGGCAAATGTATAGGAAGAAGGCCTGGTGGGATCTATACCAAATTATCAACAAGGCTTATTTTTGGGGAAGATGCAGATATATTTTACCTTACTTTTGCGCGTATGACTTGGGCCTTTTACATTGAGAGGATATATGCATTATTTTATTTGTTTAATGAAAAGGGAACTCAGAAAATAAAAATTTTGCTGTAGCCTTTTTATAATAAAAGGGTTTAATAGATTGGTATTTCTGAGGAGTGTTGCATAATGCATCTGAATTTTATGAAAGCATTTCATTAGGTTGATTATCTTTTTAAAAAGATGCAGGAACGTGGCCAGCATGACTCATTCACTTAACTGATAGTCACTGAATGCCTACTGTGTGTTAATGGAACAGCTATACCCAGAAAACCTTGTTAGTAGATCTGAGTCAGCTTGTAGAGATATCTCTGGTAGCTCCATCCATTGCCCTGGGCTGTTTAGCACTTTTGTGTGGAAAGAAAAAAGGCAGACTTGGTAGGAAGGTGGCTTCTTGGTGCAGAAAGACTGGGATGTTTGAGATTAGAACAGTGGGAAATGTTCAGACCAACTCTTCCATCTATTAATATGTAACAGACCACCTTAAAACTTAGAAGCTTAAAACAACATTCTTTCATTATTATTATGGTCCTGGGCTCTACTGGGCTAAGCTAGGCAGTTGTCACTTGACAGGTCTCTCCTGTGGTTGCAGACAGCAGCTGGAGTCATCTCAAAGGCTTCCTCGTGTGTCTGATTGTCAGCTAGGATCTCAGCTGGGAAGGTCAACAGGAACCTCATATAGATGCTGACTTCTCCAGGTGGCCTCAACTTCCTCACAGTACGGCAGTAAGGTTCCCACAGCAAATGACCCATAGGACCACGTGGAAATTGTAAGTCACATAACCTCACTTTTACTGTAGTTAGAGGCCTTCCAAAATTCAAAGGGAGGGACCATGGATGCCACCTCTCAATGGGTGGAGGGTTGATACCCCTATAAGAAGAGCATGAAGGAGCCAAGATTTTCTTATGGCCATCTTAGAAAATAAAACCTGCTGGATTGGGAGCGGTGGCTTACACCTGTAATCCCAGCACTTTAGGAGGCCAAGGTGGGTGGATCATGGATCATTTGAGGTCAGGCGTTTGAGACCAGCTTGGCCAATGTGGTGACACCTGGCTCTACTAGAAATACAAAAAGTAGCTGGGCATGGTGGCACACAACTGTAGTCCCATCTACTTGGGAGGCTGAGGCAGGAGAATCACTTGAACCCGGGAGGCAGAGGTTGCAGTGAGCCAAGATTGTGTCACTGCATTCCAGCCTGGGTGACAGAGTGGGACTTCACCTCAATCAATCAATCAATCAATCAGTAAAATAAAAAGAAAAGAAAAGAAAAATAATACCTGCTGCATTCACTAATTATCCAATAAATTAAAACTAATCAATGATGCTTCCCCTTCTTCAAAGCAACAATTGACTCGTTAACACAAAGTAAAAAAGTCAAGCCCTTCTATGCTGTAGTGGTAACCATCCCCCAAGTCTCAGTGGCTTAATGTAATACATCTCAGTGACAGATAGTGGCTGTTTTTCTTTCCAGGTTGCCAACAGCTGGTGACAGCTCATGACACATGTCGCACTCAGGTTAGTAGGGGAGGCTCTGCTCCACATAGTCACCCAAGGACCCAGGCTGATGGAGGCTCTACCATCTTCTAGCTGTACCATCTGGAACACAGATACCATATCTGGGAAACAAAGATCAGAGAAGCACGTATGGGATTTTTATATTTTTTATTTTGAGTCAAAGTTTTGCTCTTCTTGCCCAGGCTGAAGTGCAATGGCCTGATCTCAGCTTACTGCAACCTCCATCCCCTGGTTTCAAGCAATTCTCCTGCCTTAGCCTCCCGAGTAGCTGGGATTATAGGCACGCACCACCATGCCTTGATAATTTTTGTATTTTTAGTACGACGGGGTTTCACCATGTTGGCCAGGCTGGTCTCGAACTTCTGAGACCAAAAGTGCTGGGATTACAGGCGTGAGCCACCGCGCCAGCCAAATTTTTATTTTTCTTAAAAAAGGGCTGTCTGGATAACAGACACTTATGAAGTATCTACTGTGCAAAAAATAAAAATAAAAAAAATAAAAAAGGGTTGGCTGTGGTGGCTCAGACCTGTAATCCCAGCACTTTTGGAGGCCAAGGTAGGGGGATCCCTTGAGTCCAGGAATTTGAGACCAGCCTGGCCAACATAGGAAGACCCTGTCTTAACAACAACAACAAAAAAATTAGCCGAGTGTGGTGATGCACACCTATGGTCCTAGTCACTTGGGAGGCTGAGGTGGGAGGATTGCTTGGGCCCAGGAGGTTGAGGTTGCAGTGAGTCCTGTTCACACAACTGCACTCTAGCCTGGGCAACAGACTGAGATCCTGTCTCAAAAAAAAAAAAAAAAAAAAAAAGAATGGGGTCTTGCTATGTTGCCCAGGCCAGTCTCAAACTCCTGGGCTCAAGCTAGCCTCCCACCTCAGCCTCCCAAAGTGTTGGGATTACAGGTGTGAGCCATTGTGCCTGGACACATAGGGGATTTTTATTGCCTCAGTGTGGAAATGGCACACTGTACTTCCAGTCAGCTTTCATTGGCCTACACTAGTTATATAGTTCTGCCTAACTGCAAGGGGATTGGGAAATGCAGCAGAGTAAATGGGGTTTTTGGTGAGTGTTTGGTGGTCTCTGCCACAACTTGTTACAGCCTACAAGGCTATATCAGATCTGTTCTTCCACCTTGCTTTTTAGACCTTGTCTCCAGGTACTCACACATAGCTCACCTTTCACCTCCTTCAAGCCACTGTGAATGTTGCCTTCTCAAGGAAGCCTCTCCTGATCACCCTGCTTAAAATTGCAACCCATTCTTCTCTTCTGCTCTTGATGTCCCTTACCCTGTTTTTCCTTTTTCCAAGGCACTTACTCCTTCTTTTTTGTTTTTTGTTTTTTTTTTTTTTGAGACAGAGTCTTGCTCTGTCACCTAGGCTGGAGTGTAGTGGCATGATCTTGGCTCACGGCAACCTCCACTTCCCAGGTTTAAGTGATTCTCCTGCCTCAGCCTCCCAAGTAGCTGGGATTACAGGTGCACGCCACCACACCCGGATAATGTTTGTGGTTTTAGTAGAGACGGGGTTTCACCATATTGGCCTGGCTGGTCTCAAACTCCTGACCTTAAACGATCTGTCTGCCTTGGCTTCTCAAAGTGCTGGGATTACAGGCCTGAGCTACCCTGCCCGGCCACAAGGCACTTGTTTCTTCTAACATACTAGAGTATCTGTCTTTTTCTGCTGTACTGTTAGCTCCACTAGGTCATTGATCTATGTCTGCTTTGTTCAGTGATGTATTCCAAGTACCTAGGGCAGTGTCTGGCACACAGAGGGCATTTAATAAATAGTTGTTGAAGGATTAAATTAAAAAAAAAAATCTTTGCTGCTGGCAAGGGTGTGGTTACATTAACACTTCCATGCACTTTTAGTGGGACTATACATTGGTGCAATACATTTTTTAACAAAACTTTAAAGTTTGTATTAAATTTTAGATTTATGGAAAAGTTGCTAAGATAGTACAGTGAGTTCCTGTGTACTCCCCACTGAGCCTACTCTCAGGGTAACATCTTACGTTACTGTGTACATTTCTCAAACTCAGAAACCACTATGAACATATTACTATTAAACAAACTCCAGAATTTATTTAATTTCACCAGTTTTCTATTAATGTCCCCTTTTCTTCTGTGCCAGGATCCAATCCAGGTTACCAAATTGTATTCGACAGCACATATTTTTTAAATGTCCTTGTTTCTTGTGGAGAAAGGGGCCCTCTTATGCTACACTAGTGGAAAGGCAACTGAGAGGTTTCATAAGCCCCAGCAGACACAGATTTATGTAGATTTGCAGCAAAGTCAGTTTGGGCTTCTTTCTTTTCTTTTCTTTTCTTTTTTTTTTTTTTTTTGAGAAAGAGTCTCACTCCGTCACCAGGCGCCAGGCTGGAGTGCAGTGGCGCGACCTCGGCTCACCGCAACCTCCACCTCCCGGGTTCAAGCAATTCTCCTGCCTCAGCCTCCCGAGTAGCTGGGATTACAGGTGCGTGCCAACACG